>CM038224.1:24164550-24361608 GCA_021442155.1 Cymbidium sinense
AAAAATCTTTTCAAGTCAAAGCACTAATAACTTAAATAATTTTGATCAGTTCTCATCTGATTCATAAGTGGATTTCCCTCTTCTGAATCACTCAAGTTCACCTCTTGAGATTGACTTGGAGTCATCTGACTCTGAGGATCCTTTAGGAGAAGCTATAGGTATACCCGATGAGCAGGTAGAACTTTTCATAAACTCATCATTCCAAGAAGTCATTGAAGTCAACCTCCGTAGTGGCAAAGTTCTACCTTCTATGGTAGTACCTCAAGATAAGGGTAAACAAATTATTGGTTCCAGTAAATAGATAGCCCTCCACAGGATGCTTCACTTATATATATGCATGTGGAAGTCTAGGCTAGAGTTAATTACAACATCTTAGCTCATCTTAGAAAGTTGCCAGCAAAGTTAAGCATATATGATGCCCTCATCTTATCCAAAGAGATGAGGGAATCTCTAATCAAAGCCTTACTTGATCCAGAGATATGCTTAGCTCAATTGACCGCTATTGGAGAGGAAGCACAATACTCAAAAGACATCTTAGGAGTTACATTAAGTGATGAAGACCTACTTCTAGGGATGATCGAGCACAACCGTCCCCTCTACATTACAGTGGATGTTGGCAGATTCAGGCTCTCCAGAGTTCTAGTTGATCCAGGTGCATTAGTCAACATTATGAGCCTAAGAACCCTTGCTTGAAGATCGACATTTCTAAACTCCACACAGAGAGGATGATGTTGAAAGCAATCAATGAATAAAGCGAGAGGGCCTTAGGCTCTATAGTGTTGCCACTAGAGATACATGATTGGAAGACTGAAGCCAAGTTTCATATAATAGACTTAGATACATCTTTCAATGCTTTTCTTGGGAGATAATGGATTCACAAGAACAACATGGTTCCATCCTCTCTACATCAGTGTATCAAGTTCTTGAGAGGTGGGATCGAATATTATGTCAAAGGAGATCTCAAACCATTTTCAGTTCATGAGGTCGGGATATATGAGGATGCAACTTACTACCTCCCTCAAAATCAAAAAGTCTATTCTCATTAACTTAGTCAAAATCTAAATATGAAAGGAAAAGAAAAGAAAAAATAAAAAAAAAAAGAAATTGAAAAGAAAAGGGAGCGAGAAATAGACTCAGGGGATGGAGTAGAGCCTGACATTAAATTCCACCCACAGTTCATTTCTCCATTCGAACATATGGGTAGGATGACCTGACCTCCACCAGGCAGAGGAAGAGGCAAGTTTAGAAGGTGTGCCCAAAGTGAAAGGCCTCCTTATTGGCCACCCATATGAGATATATCCCACCTACTAGGAGTACTCCTGCTATTCATATAGACTTAAAATCTAGTTTAGAGGATGTGTCATATATGGTTAGCACACCAGCAAGCTCTTCCTAGTAGCATATTCCTTTGGAAGTGACACTTGAGCGGATAGTGATGAAGACCTGATTTCCAAGCAAAGTATAAGTGTATCCAAGTCCTCATTATGTGAAACTGTTAGGCACCAGTTGGGAACTTTAGCTTTAACCCCACTTTCCTCATAAAAAGTTGAGGGTTTGGTAGTTAAGGAGGCCCCTATATCATCCACATCTACAAAGATTCAGAGGTTCTATCCTTGAGCATCATCCTCAGGTCAAGAAGTCGATGTAGAACTTGAGGATAATTCTGTGGTGCTTATTTTTGAGATGTGGGACACCATGCAGATCTTACGGGGTACTTATTGAAGTGATCGGGTATGATAATAAGGAATGATGCACTATCTTGAAAGATAGAAATCATCACCCTATAATGGACCTAATCACCTAATAAGGACTCCTAAGGCATGATGGGTCTTCAAATGTATCAGATATTTTTTGCCTACATTACATGGAAAAGTAAAGCAAGGTTTATTTTAAGCTGGGTTCATTAAGTTCCCTATGAAGGTAAGCCTCCATAGTTAATTATATCCTAAGAGATGAAATCCCTTAAGAATACTCTCGATTAAAATAAAAATTAAAGTCTCCAAAGATTTTAATGCTAGACTATCAAAGAATTAGTTATATTGGAAAATCTAATGGGATTGTTCAATGAGAAGACTTATTATTGAAGCCGAAGGAATGAGTAGGAAATTCTCATGATACCAGGAAGCCTAGTGAACTTTCTAGTCTATCCTATGGTTAGGCGTTTGAAACTGAAGAGTTTGATTTTACATTTTTGTTAGAAAGCTAGAACTTATAATCCAAGAACACAAGGTTATGAAAATATCTAAGAGGTGAGGGTTTATGCTAGTAGCCTAAAGGAAATAGCAACCTCAGATCCTAAATCTAGGGAGCTCTAGCAAGAGCTAAAGCATAACCTAAATCTAAGTGAAGATGGGTATATGGTTTATCTCTACAAGAGAATATAGACCACCCGACTGCTGGGCTTACAACTGCCTGGAGTGGCCGCCAGCTAACTCCTCCTAATCTTTAAAACCATGTAAGTAAGTCACATGATTTTTCAAGATAGTTAGGTTGTTATTATTTAGAAAGATACTAAAGCCCTTAAACCCACTCCCTAAAGAGAATAAAGCATGAGTGATATGAGTAATGACTTAATCTACAAATGCAAATCTTTTCAAATTTTATTTGATTTTTGATGCTTCATTTTGATGAAGGCTTTGGGATTTTTGTATGCCTAAATTCATGTTGAAATGAGTTATGGGCCAAATCAAGAGAGAAAATGGTGAAGCTCCGTCAGTAGGAGTTGCTCTCACAGATCAAGCATTTCTCATATGTGCAAGGACGGAGGCCCTCATTTTACAAGAGTGACTCAAGATGATATGTATGGTGTTTAAACATACAAAATTCAGCTAAGGGGTTGCAAAATCATTTAATTATCTTAATTTAACACCTAGGATTTATGTGAGGTTATGAGTTATTTAGAAATTTAATTATGAGTTGTACTTGGGTAGAAGATTTATTTTTCTCTAAGAGCCTGTCAATCGACATTAAATCATCATTTATAAAGAAACTATAAAAAGGCATGCCATTTTTATTTCACAATTTAAACATAACATTAATCAATTTTATAGATCTAACACAAAAGAACAAAAGGCCAATGCGATTGGGTACCTTCGTAACTCAAAAAATGAAAATGGGTAGCCGAGCTCTACCGTTATACAATCCAAAATATGAAATTAATAATTACAATTATAATTTACAAATGATAAATGCTATTTGGGGGGGTTAGTCTTCAAGTCTCTATCATTCCTTCATGTCTTTTGTCCCTTTAATTTGGAAGGCTTCAAGGAATCACATGGCACCCCAGGACCATGCTCTCTGGCCAATACTCATCCTAAACCCCCATAGCACTAATCTAATTCCTAATGCAAAATTACATTAACAATAAGAAAAGTGAATCTAACTACACCTGCAAAATATGCATTAGCTAAACATACATACCACCAAAGCAGTTATATTTATAATTTGGACTTAGCACCCTGCACATGCGTAACTAAGCCCACCTATGCTAACTTGGATTATGTTTAGGGGCATAAGCAACCTACAAAGAGAGCATTTATACTTTTTTTTTCTTAAGCATATTCCCCTTCAAGTCTCTATCATTCCTTCATGTCCCTTTAATTTGGAAGGCTTCAAGGAATCACATGGCACCCAACCATGCCCTCGCCAATACTCATGCTAAACCCATAACACTAATCTAATTCCTAATGCAAATTACATTAAAATAAGAAAAGTGAATCTAACTACACCAAAATATCGTTAGCTAAACATACATACCAGTAGTTATATTTATAATTTGGACTTAGACTGTGTAATAAGCCCACCTATGCTAACTTGGATTATGTTTAGCATAAGCAACCTACAAAGAGCATTTATATTTTTTTTTATTAAGCATAATCCCCTTTAATATGATTAGGTTCATAGTTTGTTACAAATTACACCCTAACATCTAGTCTAAAATATTACATCACAAAATAAAATATACAACCAACCAAGCATGTGAAAGCTGAGTAGTGACTTAATTCTAATGTGTGTGTTAAGACTTGTGTATGCGTCTTGCTAAGAATTAGAGTTAATAATTTATAAGTGTAGATTCAATTTAAAGGTGGTTTTATTTTAAGTGATTTAATTGATTTACAAGTTTTAATTTGTGTTTTCTTTTGTTACATGTGGCATACACTTAGCAACTAAGTGTTGTAAAGTGAAGAAAAGAGGTTGACCTCTTTCATTCCTACCTTAAACCACTTTCTAAAGTGTGATTTTTATTTTCAAATTTTGTTTGTGTGTGTATATGTGAGGAGACACCACATAGATCTGAAGGTGTACTTATTGAGGTGATCGGGTACAACATTAAGAATAGTGTTCTATCTCAAAAGATAGAAGTCACTACCCTACAATAGACCTAATCACCTAATAAGTACTTCTAAGGCATGATGGGTCTTCGAATATACCAGAGATTTTTCCCTACTTGAGATGGAAAAGTAAAGTAGGGTTTATTTTAAGTCGGGTCCGTTAAGTTCCCTATGGAGGCAAGCCTCCATAGTTAATTGTAACTTAAGGAAAGTGAATCCCTTAAGAATACTCTCGATTAAAATATGTGATTGTTGTCTCCAAAGAATTCAAAGATATGACTATCAATAAATTGGTTGTATTTTAGAAGATCAAGTGGGATGGATCAAAATGAGAGAGTTATTATTGATGCCAAAAGAGATAAGTAGGGAATGCTCATGATACTAGGAAGCCTAGTGATCACTCCAATCTATCCTATGATTGGGCTTTATGTATTTGAAGTTGAGGAGATTTATTTATTTGAGTTAAAATTTTATTTGATATCGAGACTTATAATTCCACAATACAAGATTGTGGAAATGCCTAGAGGTGAGGATTTATGCTTGTAGCCCCAAAGGAAATAACAACCTCAGATCCTAAATTTAGGGAGCTTTGGTGAGGGACAAAGCATGACCTAAATCTAAGGCAAAAGTTGGCACATGATTTACCTTCACAAGGGAGAGTAGACCACCCGACTGCTAGACTTATTATCGCCTGGAGTGGCAGCCAACTAACTCCTCCTACTCTTTAAAGCCATGTAGGCAAGTCATATGCTTTTGGCAAGATGGCTACATTATTATTATTTAGAAAAGAAACTAAGTCCTTAAACCCAGTCCCTAAGAGACTAGAGCATGAGGGGTATGATTAATGACTTAAATCTAATGCAATTTTTTTGTCAAATTTCATTTAATTTAGGAACTCTTTATTTTGACATAGACTATGGGATTTTGTATGCCTAAATGGATGAGACATTGATTATGGGCCAAATCAAAAGAGAAAGAGGTGTTCTTCCATCATAGGCTCTTAAAGGTTAAGCCCATTCTATCTAGAAAATATGGAAGCCCTCTCTTAACACGAGCAAAATAAGATGATATGTGTGATATTTCAGCATACAACATCCAGCTAAGGGGTTGATAAATATTTTGATATCTTGATTTAATACCTAGGCTTTTATGTGAGATTTTGAGTTATTTAAAGAAAAGTTTAGTTATAAGTTATTAATGGAATAGAAAATTTATTTTTATCCTAAGAGCCTAATCACATCCAATCCATACAACAATCACCAATCATAAATGAACTATGGAAATGCATGCTTTTTCTAATGTACAAGCTTAACAAAATATCAAACAATTTAATAAAGCTATCACAAAAGAATAAAAGATTGATGCAATCGGGTACCACCGCACAACTTGAAAAGAAACATGGGTAGCCAAGTTCTACCCTTATATAACCCAGATTACAAGAAAATAAATATAATTACAAATGATGAATGTTATGGGGGTCTTCATTCTTCATTCTTCATTTCTTCATCTCCCATTTCTTCATTTGATTTTTTGCTTTCTTCCTTTTAGCTTGATTTGGATGTGCTTCTCCAAAGGCATCGCATGGTACATAAGACTTAGTCTTATAACCAATGCTCATCCTAATCCCCCATAACACTCATCCTAATCCTAATGCAAAATTACATTAAAAGAAGAAAAGTAAATCTAGCTATAACAAATGTTAGCAACACCATACATCCCAAGTTATATGAATAATTTAGACTTAGAACACATAGGTAACCAATCCCACTTGTCCTAACTTGGATTTTGCTTAGGGGCTAAGCAAACTGCATAGCAAAAGCATTTATATTTTTATTATAATGGCCCCTTAAGCACAACCCCCTATAGGAAAAATAATTAGGCTAATATCCTGCTAATATCCAGACTACGCACATACACCCTAACATCCTAATAATACATCATAAAAATAATACATCAAACCATGCACCACCTTAACATAAAACTAGAAATAGTGACTTAGTCTAATGTGTGTGAATTAAAGCTTGTGTGGTATGTCCTAACTAGGCTTTAGAGATGTAATTTGCTAAGTGTGGGGGATTTAATTTATTAAAGGGTTGATTTCTCTTTAACTGATTTAATTGATTTAAAAATTTTATTTGGTGTTTTTTGTTATTTCATATGACCTACACTTAGCAACAAAGTGTTATAAAGAGAAGAAAGAGAGGGAACCTCTCGTTCATCCTTACCTTAAGTCACTTCTAAAGTAAGTTAATTAATCAAATTCTTTTAATGAATGACTTATTAAATATTATAATCAATCCTAAATTTAGGTTCACTCTAAATAGCCTTATTCAATAAGAAAGATATCTTAAGATTAATTAGGATGAATTACTATCACATACACATATTCATTTATTTCCATCATGTCTATCATGCATACGAATGAACCCTAAGCATACCTATACATGCAATTTAGATTTTTAGCATACTTGAATGATAAATGCAAAGAAGTGTGTTTGGAATTTAAATATTTCATTTGATTGAATTATGAATGCATGCCTTTTAATAGAAAAGAGGGATTTTTCATCCATTAGCTAGATACAAATTCACATGTATAAAATTTTTAAGTAAGTACATCATCATTATTTTCTGCACAAGGGACGTAAGGTACAAGACCTACTTAGAGCTACTTAAAGCCTCGCAGCCCCGGGATGTCCAGACTAATATACCACTTTTCTTAGATGCATGTAGATGTAAAAATAACTATAAGGATAGGAAAACCCATGCAAAAGTTGTGTTTGATTTATTTGATTTATGATTCTTATTCATTGGTTCATCATACATATATATATATATATATATATATATATATATATATATATATATATATAGTCTTTGATGCATTATTTTCGCAGTAAGGTATAAGACCTACTTAGGGCTACCTAAATCCTCGCAGCCCCGGGGTGTCCAGACTAATGTACCACTTTTCTCATACACATATGAATGTACAAAAAGAACCACAAGAATAAGAAGTCATGCAAGAAGTCATTTTTGATTAGGTTATGTGATTTACATATGTGATATGAAATTCTTCCTAAGTCTTAACATGGAGATGCATAGGAATAGATTTAGAAAAATGTCATGTTTTTTTGAATGAACTATATGTTTGTAAATCCTATATAAATCCATGTAAGATAAGGAAAGAGAATTTCATATTGCATATCTTATATTATCAACACATGCAAACTTGTAGATATTTGCAATTAACATCACTTCATTTATAATAATTAATTTATAGGCTTTTGAAAATAACATTTGATTTAATAGTGATAATAGCCACACCTATTTAATTTAAATCAACACATGCAATTAGACATAAAAGAAACTATTTCATTTAGTTAATTTTAAAAGAAATGAATGCATCATTATACATGGCAAGAAATATGGAACACAATTAGAAAGAAATAAAGGAATATAACCACATGATCTCATTCATTCCAATTAATTCCTAAGGACAATCATACTAAACAAAGCCACTTAAAATAAACTAAATTTCTTTAATGTTATTTCATCTTTATGTTTGATTTGAATTAAGGAAAGTGAAAGAAAGAAGTTTGTTGGTCCTAATCCATGCCCCATGTGTGAGTTAATTTGATTTAATGAAAAAAGTAATTAGGTTGATTTTATGGTTTAATTAGGTTAGGCTATGAATTAAGTGGATTAATTAACCCTTACCTACATCACTTTAAGTTAATTAACTAATTGATAATGAGCCAATATGATATGCAACCACATGGAAAATAAATTTCTAATGCTCCTAAGAAATGAAAGGGACCTAATGCAATTGGCTAATGATTAATAGTTAAGTAAACTTAAATGATCTCACTTAACTACTCTTATGATTTTCTCACACATGTGAGCTAACCATAATTTCATTATCTCTCACTTTGGGTTATTGAACACCCAAAGAGCTACCCAAGATTAAATTAGGGAAATGGATTCAATTGAATTAATTAAGTTCATTAATTATATAATAAAACCTTAATTAACCTTAACCAACCAGAATGAGATGGGCTTAGTTAAAGAGACAAAGAAAAGAGAGCCTAAGTCTCAATCCCTAAACCCTTTCAATTGGTTAATTAAGGTTCAGGTATGATTTGGATTCTTGATTAATCTTATTAATTTATTAAGGTGTTAATTAATTAATTATTTAAGAGGGATTAGAAGACTTAAAGAAAATATTGGAAGAGGATGTCCCAATCCATTTTCCTAGACTTCACCATCATTAACCGAGGTTAATAAGCTTAATTGATTGATTGATTTGTTCCTTTGCTTAATTATCACTAATTACATTAAGAAAGTGATTAGAGCTTAATCCATTGATTCCCCTAATTAAGCAACCAATAAAATCACAAAAAATAGGGGAGGTAGAGGTCATCCCCTTAAACTTGCATAAAAAGTTTGAGATTAATTGGATCATTAATTAAGGAATAATTAGGCTAATTATAATTCCAATTAAACCTTAATTAAGCCAAATTCATTATTCCAAATCAATTAATAATTATTTTTATAGATTCTACTCTAAAATATCTTTAAAATGACCCTAAGCTTGTATTTTTTGGATTTTTTTAGAAATAGTTATGAATTCAGGAAGTTTCAGGATTAAAAACTAATTAATTTTCCCTAATTAGAGCCTTAATCCCATCGGGCCACATTGCGCGATGGGATTCACTATTTAAGTTATCATACTGACTCGGATGGTGGTGAACACGGTAACTCTGTGGACTATCCAATCTAAGATCGAATGGACACGATTAAACCCGCAGTTTTGACAGATTAATCAGGGGCTCTAAGCATGATTAGATCAGGACCATTCATCCCGATCACATGGGATGGATAGTCCATGATCTATCTCCTCCTAGGCGATGAAGGATGGCTACCATCCATCAATGACCGCTCAATCTGAGCTCACCCAAGCTCGAATGGAGATGAAAATGATCCCACACCTTCAAGGAAGCACAACAATCAAATCCAATGATGGAAATCATATGACATTGAAATTTCTTTCACAAAAGACCAAGTTATTTTCATTCAAAGATAAGTTTCAATGGCATACCTCATCGAGCTTATGACCGTGGTTTAATGATTGAGGAAGCTTTTGGTATAAATGAAGCTCTGTTGAGCTGCACAGCTTTGATTTGGTGTAGTTTGCTGGAAGACCAATCCACTAGGTGTAGGTGCTCGGGCTTGGTCGAACTCTACCCTCTGGCCGTCAAGATGCTTGGGAAATGATTCTTTCTTGCTTGATTGGTTCTAAGGAAGGTGTGTGCAAAATTAATTGCACTTTGGTGGCGATTTGAGCAAATGGGAATCAGATTGAGGCTCCCCTACTTCAATTTTGCGTAAAATTGAGAATGAGAATTTTGGGGAGCTTGGGAAACCTTGGAAATGGCTCTGGGATTCCTCTCCTTGGCTACTAGGGTTGAATCGAGTGTGAGTGTGTGAGTTTGAATGAAAATGAGGGGTATACCATTCCGATGGATGGCCATGGCTAATTTGGAATTTTGATCAATGGGTCACCATGGGGAGCTTCAGTTTGAGGAATCATGTTAGTTGGCTTCCTTTGAGTGGATGAGGGTGTGAGAGTGGCTGCCAAAGGAGTAGTGGGTGTCCTATGGCTTTCCAAGTGTTCAAATGGAAATGGGGAGGTGATTTTACCTCCCCATGGATCATGGCTGACCCAACCACCTTTGGGTTAGGTCAACCATGGTCCAAGGTGCCTATGTGGACCTATGGTTGGGTGCCAAGTGGCCATGGAGAGAAAATGACTCAATAAGCATGTGTCTTATCTCATGGGATGCCCTAACCCAAGGGCAAACTGGTCATTTAGCTATGGGTTTGGTTTGCGCAGATTTGGGATGGGTCAAAAGTGGGTTATCCCAAATTTCAAGTGGTTTAGAGTTTGATTTGATTTAGCTTGATTTGACCTATTTAGGTCAAATTAGGTTATGTTGGGTCAAGTTGACCAATTGGTCAAATTGAGTCAATCCAAGGGTTGGGTCAAGTTCACATCACCAATTTAAGTGTATTGGTGTCATTGGTTTGATTTAATTTGCTTTGGATTTGGTTATCACTCATTTGGATTCATATAGGTCAAATGGGTCAAGTTGGCCAATTTGACCAATTTGACCAAATTGGGTTAGGTTAGGTGTTGAGTTAAGTTCAATTGGCCAATTAAAAATGATTATAAGCTTTGGTTTGATTTAATCTGGAATTAATTTATATTTTGGCTAATTTGATCCTTTAGGTCAATTTGGGCTAAGTTGGGTCAAGTTGACCAATTGGTCAACTTAGGCTCAATTATGACTTTGGTCAGGTTCAATAAGTGATTTATAATGAACTTGAGCCATTGGTTGCAAAAAATTTGAATCAAATCATGATTTGACCCATTTTGGCTTTTTTAGGCTAATTTGCATCAACTTGGGTCAAATGGCCAATTAGGCTTGGTTTGTCTCAAGTTAAGATTTGGTCATGTTCAATCATTGATTATGAGTTAATTTGGAGTAATTATTTAAATCAATTTGGCATATGGTAGATTTTAAGTTTGGGTTTCATTTGGGCTAGGTGTTGACTTGGTCAAAGGCTAGGTTTGACTTGGTTTGACTCAATTTAAGATAATTGATTAACCTATGATGATTTTTGATCATGTTGTGAGATTTGGATGGGTTTAGTTCAATCCAATTTGGTTTGAATTATAAGTTGGCTCATAAAGGTCCTTTAGGCCACTTTGCGTCAAGTGAACCTAAGTAGGTTAATTGGTTTGATCATGGCTTGATTCAAGTTTAGTTGAACTCAGACGTAAGCCTAGATTTGAAATATAAATCCAATTGCAATTGGTTTGGAACCAAATGAGTTTTGATTCATATGACAATTTCAATTCAGAAGGGCTAACTTGGGTTAGCTTGGATTTGGTTTGATATTTGTAATTTATGTTTATATTTAGGTCAATGATTGTAAGAATGATTGATTCATGAAAAAATTCATGGGTTTTGAAATGATTTGGGTATCATTTAGCCAAGTTCAAGAATTTATATTTCATTTATATTTGTGAATATAAATGAAGCTATAAATGGGTTATAAAAAAATCACTTGAGTTTGGAGTGATTTGGATTTAGTTAAGGCTAAGTCCATAAGATGAAATCGAAGGGCTTAGGAAAGGTTTTATAATTTGAATTCAATCATGGGTTTCAATCATTTGATAGAAATTTAGATTTAGATTTGGTTTTGAATTTGAAGTTTGGTTTGAAAGAAGGAAGCAAGGATTGGGTTTAGGCTATAGGGTAGGCAAGTTCTCCTAAATCCCTAAGGCACAACCTATCCCTATGGCTAACTCTTCTAAGTCTCTAGGGTTAGGTTAAGTGTTCAACTAATCACTTGAAGTGTCTTATGACTAAGGAACTATTAATTTCTATAAGAGTCCTAGATCTATGATAAGGAAGTTGAGAACTCACTTCAAAAGTGAGGTCAACTGAGAGTGCTAATAGGTGTGGTGTGACTGACAAGGCATACCACATGTATTAGTGTTGACTGAGATGATCAACAATGTCTGAAGGATCATAAATACTAATAGAAATGATCTATCCCTAAACCTGAGGTGTAGAATCAAGATCTTAGTGCAATTCAACTCAACTTATGTCAAGGGCATAAGAGAGAAAGAAATGATCTACTGAGGGTTCAAGCATGTGAACCTTCCACTAGGGAAGCATGTTCAGATTATCCACTGGGGATAGGGCGATAAGAGTTTGAGTTGGTTTGATATGATTTAAAGAGAAAAAGACCCACTAATGATGAGTTTGATTTGGTTTTGAGCACACATCTACCATACGAGCTGATCCAAGAGAAGATAGATTTAATTTAGACTCCACCGGAGGGAGGATAGGGGATTTGATGAAATGCACCCTGTAAGTGTGCGATGGATCCACTAAGAAAGGGCTAATATCAGCCTTCCTATCATAGATTTACAAATCCAAAGGGATAGTCTACCGCCACATGGTAGAACTATCTGACCTAAGGGGTTGCCTTTCGATGTACAATGGTTAAGTTAGAAAGAAAGTGTGGAGACTCACATCCTTCTACACAAGGAACCACTGGGGTGACCTATTGGATGCAACAAATCAAACCCAACCTAGGGCGACTACTGAATGAATGCTATTTGGGGACTTATATTAGCTCGAAAGCAGTCAGGATAATGTCGTTTGATTGGATTACATTTATTTTAATTTCATTTGTTTTAATTTGATGGATCCCGTTGGTGTGTGATGGATCCACTAAGAAGGAGCTAATATCAGCCTAGACCTGTCTTAGATTTACAAATCTAAAGGGATAGTCTACCGGTCGATGGGTAGAGCTAACCAACCTAAGGGGTGATTTTGGTGTGCAATGGTCAAGTTAGGAAGAAAGCGTGGGGACTCACATCCTCCTACACAAGGAACCACTAGGGTGATTGGTTGCTTTGCAAATTGAACCACAAGGCTGCAATGGTCGTGCTGGAAAGAATGTGTAATAGACTTATATCTTCCAAAGGTGACTCTTTGGACGTACAAAAAGTTGAACCCTACCTAAAGGTGACTACTGAGAGAGTGCCTACCCGGGGACTTATCTCAACTCAAGGTAGTCAGATAATTCTTATAGGGAGTTTTGCTGACAGTGCCCTAAAGATAGGATGCTTGCTTAAGAAAGGGGCCACTAGGCGATAGAATTCTAATCCATAAGCGAAGATATATTTTGTTTGTTTATTATTATCATGGACCCTATTGGTTTGTGAGGGACCACACTGAGAAGGAGCTCATATAAGCTTAGTCCTATCTCATACTTACTGGACCAAGGGAGAATCTGCATATCCGCAAGACAAGTTCTCAAACCATAGAGGTGGCTACTAGGAAAGGGGATTGTCCTATTCAAGAGTAATTGGGGTAGTGTCTAAATGGGGTCACTAAGGATGTAATCCAAATAGAGTGCCCATGGGGGAGGTGCCTAGGGCATTATCCAAAACCACAGAAGGAAAGCTATAAGTATATGGTGGCCAACTCAAAGAGAAAGCATGGAGACTCACATCTACCAAGAGTGGTGTATCCACCAGGTGGGTCACCATCAATATGGCGATAACCAACATCCTAAGGTGCTCATCAGTGTGCGACAATCAGCCTAGACAAAAGGTGTGTAGACATACATCTCTCTAAAGCAGAACTGATTGCTGGGATAGTCTTTCTTCGGCTCGACAGGGGCTATCTGACCTAGGATGACTACTAAGCGAGGCATCCTGTGTAAGGACTAAACCCAAGCTTGAAGTAGTCAAGAGGAAATGAGCCACTGGGGGACTTATCCTAAACCTCAAATATACTCGACCTAATCAATTCATGATGGCCAGTCGAATAAGAAAGAGTGTAGGCTTACAACCTCTTAAACAAAGTCAATATGGGGTAGCTTACAGTAAGGCCTACCAAACTGACAATGAGCTTGTTGGTTTGCAATGGTCAAGTTAGGAAGAAATCATGGGGACTCACATCCATCGGATGAGTGACCACTTTGGTGACACACTAACAAGGTAGCATATCAGCCCGACCTAGAGCAGCTAATGAGTGAGTGCTATGGGGGCTTGCTCCCACATCAAAATAGATCGAGACAAAAGATATGTGTTTGTTTGTGTTGTGAAAGAAGGAATAGAATGCTGCTTGGGTTCTCTTGCACTTACCCTAAACACGTAGAAGAATGGATGAAATGATGCCAGAGGGGCAATTATGACTCCACCAAGAAAGGATGCTGCTTGGGTTCTCTTACACCTAACGTAGTTGTATTATTCGAAATAGGATTCCTCTTGGGTTCTCTTACACTTAACCTAGAAGCACTGAAGGATCATTTGTAGTTTGTGTTTGTGTTGTGGAGGGATAGGATGTCACTCGGGTTCTCTTACACCTTCCTATACAAGCAGATTTACAAGTGAAAGATATTTCTAACACAAAAGATGGAATTTAATATGAAAGGAAGTTTTATTGATGATAATTTTCAAACAAGATTTATGGATAGTATTTCTTTAAGTAGATCCCATTGATTGGAAGCATAAGGTGCTCTCCCTTACATTTATGAGCTGATAAGATCCTCCTTAGTAGGCCTTCTCTATGGCAAAAGGGCCTTCCCAAGTGGGTTCGTTCGAACTTGCCTCCCATCATTCGAAGGGAAACAATTGGTCTCCTTAGAACTAAAATAAACTCTCTACTTGAAAAGCTCTAGGATGGACCAACTTGTTGTAAGCTTGAATCATTTTGGCTTTATACAACTCGAGGTTCTGGCATGCTCGGAGGTGTCTCTTCTCCAAACCTTTGAGCTCTTCCAACCAACTTAGCATTTTGCTCCATTCTGATCTTACTACCACAACCATCCTTAATGATGTGAGTTGGACTTCTAATGGTAGAACGGCTTCAGACCCATACACTAAGGAGAAAGGGGTATATTGAGTTGATGTTCTATATGCAGTATAATAGGCCCACAAGGTTTCAACTAATTGCTCATGCTACTATCTCTTATTGTCATCTAGTGTCTTCTTTAATATTTGAATGAGAGTTTTGTTGAATACTTTCTGACCGTTTGCCCTCGGTAGTAGATAGTAGAGTATCTCTAATCTATGTATGTTGTGTAGCAAAGCTGATTTTAGTGCTCTTGAATGTGCGTACCATTATCGATATAATTCATCGAGGCACCTTGAACCTATATATGATATGGTTCTTAAAAAATTGGAGCACATGCTGAGCTGTGACCTCTCTAAGTGGGATTGCCTCTACCCACTTAGAAAAGTAGTCAATGGCAGCTAGAATAAACTAGTGACCCTTGGAAGAAAGAGGATTGATTAGACCCACTATGTTGGTACCCTAACACTTAAATGGCCATGAGGCCAATGTAGGATGTAGAATGTTGGGTGGTTGATGTAGGACTACACCGTGTACCTAACATTGGTGGCATCTCCTAGCTACATCCATACAGTCTGTGATCATTGAAGGTCAGTAGTATCCTAGTCTTTTGATCTTAGCTTTCATCTTCAGACTAGATTGATGCACTCCGCATAAACCTGAGTGTACCTCAATCATGATCCTATGACCTTCATATTTTTCTAGACAACATAACCACATATGATCGAATCAGTACAAGGTGCCACCTACGAGAGTGTAGGAAAGGGCTCTCTGCTTCACCTGATGTGCTTGTGACATCTCTTGAGGTAGTTTGCCTGTATGTAAATAATCCATGAATGGTTGCATCCAATCTGACTCCTCATCCTTTTTGGCAATGATAACCTCCCCTTCAATAGAGAATCTCTCGATGAGTTCAGCATCATCAAGGGATAAGACTTGTTTATTTTGGACCCTTATTGGAATGGACTCATCTTTCAAACATGACAACTCTTTGGCAAGCTTGGCTAATGCATCTACTACTGTTCTCTCCTTGAGGAATCTTATAGATGGTAACCTATGAGATTTGGTCCAACAACTCCATAGTGTACTTGTGGTAATGATGGAGCTTAGGCTTTAGAAGAACTAGATAACCAACCATGTTGAGATATTGGTTGATGATCTGAGATGGAATTCACTTTATGAAAGAATGTAGTACCATAGCTTTTTGGGATGCAAAAGATTAAAAGCTCTCAATATGGGTAGTTTAGTTAAGGACTATTTACCTTTCTAAGAGTAGTATGGTTCTTTCTTTCCTTTTGAAACAATAATACATCTCCCAATGGTGTAATCTAATGACTGTGAGGTCATAGTTCACGGAATAGGGGCTACTAAAATTGGTATCATAGGTCATGATGTCTTGAGCATGGGAATTATGTAATTGAACTTGGCATCCATAAGTCTGAGAATGGTTGGCATCTTTTGATATGTTTGAAATAAAATCTAAGATATAGCAACCTTTTGGATGATGGGTGAGTTATCTTATAGGTGGTGGCATTTCTAAGATAAATAATCTTTTAGTATCTCTTCCCTAGTGTGAACAACAAGCAAGGAATTTCCAGGTATTTTGAATGCTCACTTAGGGGATTTATTTTGAGGTCAAGTATCTTAACCATTAAAACCTCTAAGTCAAAGAGATGGTCTTTTTTTCTTTGACTACTAGATCATCAACATAGCTTCAATTTGATGATGAATGATCCTTGAATAGAGTCATGGCTTTGGTATGTAACTTGATTTTTTAAGGCAATATCACCTTATAGCAAATATATTTTGATTGGGGTTCAAAAGTAGTGTTTTTTTTTCAACCTCACATCTTGATTTGGTTGATGAGATGACCCATACATAAGAAAGAATTATGCATGATGGCATGCACCATTATTTCTAGTATGAAGTGAAATTCATCCCGGGGATATGGTTTAGATCTCTAAATTGGCTATATGAATTTGGCCATTCTTTTCTTAGGGGAAACACTTGCTAACCAAGTAGGATATTTTTCTTCACTAAAGTTAGCATCGATCAATTTTTTTTTAAGTGACATATTTTTTTTAAGTTTAATGGGTCATGAGATTTTTTTGATGGGTTAGCATTAGGTTATTAGTTTGTAGGCTTACATTAGAAGGCATTTCTTTATAACTCCATGCAAGTAGTCCTTAAACTCAACTAATAACTTAACTAAGTCATTGGTTTCCTCTTCATTAAATAATGAGCTAATGTATGCGGGATTATTGTCTTATTTTAAGTTGATCTCTTTAAGTTCATCTATGGTTGATCGATCTCTTCTTGAACTCGGCGGTGCCTCTTTGACTTCAAGCTCCTTTTGGGTCATCTAAGTTTCAAAACATACCTTCTCTAAGAGTTAGCATGATTTGAGAAAATATCATACCAAATGAGTGATGGTGGCAATGATTATCATCATCGGCCGACACTTATCAATCCCAGTCACGGTCTTGAGAGAAAATGCTTTGGTTGTCCCATAACCTTTCAAAAATGACATGTGTTTAGACCAAGTGTGTGGGATTAATCTCTTCTTTTCTAAGTTAAGAACACAAGATGGATACCAATCAAAAGGCAATTATATTAAATCTTTATATGAATCATCCTCAAGTTTTACATCAGCTTCTTGACTTGAGGATGATGCTCCCAACAAAAAAATCTTTGGCTTGACATCTATGGATGACTTGGGGGACTCCTTAACTACTAAACCTTCAACTTTTTGGGAAGAAAGTGAGGTTAGAGCTAAGGTTCCCAACAACTGTCTGACTATTCTACATAATAGTGATTTAGTTGCATACATGCTTTGCTTTGAGACTAGAGAAAAATTCTATAATGGGTGCCTTTCAAATCTATTGGTAAGAAAAGAAAGAGGTAGACTTATAAAAATTCATCTTTTTAGGATGCCATGTAGATCCACAAATGTACTTATTCAGGTGATCGAGTACATCACAAGGAAATAGTGTACTATCTTGAGAGATAGAAGTCACTACCCTTTAATGGACCTAATCACCTCAATAAAGACTCCTAAGGATGATGGGTCTGCATATGTACAAGAGATTCTTCCCCTACTTTACATGGAAATGTAAAGTAGGGTTTATTTAAAATTGGGTTTGTTAAGTTCCCTACAAGGGCAAACCCCATAGTTAATTACATCCTAAAGAATAGGGATTCCTTGGGAAAACTCTCTATTAAGGTAAATGATAGTTCTCTTTGAAGATTTCAATAGGAAGGACTATCAATCGATTGGTTTATTATTGAAAGATCAAAAGGGACTGATCAAAAGAGGAGTTATTATCGAAGCCAAAATTGAAGATAAGTAGGAGATGTCCACGATGCTAGGAGACCTAGCGAGCATCTCAAACTATCCTATAGTTGGGCTTTACATTTTTGAAATTGATTTAGTTTGTTCGAGTTGCATTTTCATTAGAAATTTAGGACTTATGATTCCTTAACACAAGATTAAGAAAATGCCTAAGAGGTGAGGAATTATGCTTATGGCCCACAAAGGGGAGAAGCAACCTCAGAACTTAAATCTATGGAGCTTTGGCGAGGGCCGAAAGCACAACCTAAATTTAAGGTGAAAAATGGGTAATTAGTTTGCCTTCACAAGAAAGGGCAAATCACCCGACAGCTTGGACTCACAACCGCCTGGGGGTGGCCGCCAACTAACTCCTCCTACGATTTTCAATACATGTAGGCAAGTCATTATGCTTATGCAAGATAGCTAGGCTTTTATTTATTTAGAAAGAGACTAAGCCCTTAAACTCACTCCTAAAGAGACTAGATCATGTAGAGGGCATGCTTCAAATAACCTAAATCTAATGCAATTCAAATTTAATTTTAGACAATTATTTTGACTCAAGCTAATAGATTCATATGACTAATGCATGAGAAATAAGGTTATTGGCCAAAATCAGCGAGAAGGGAGGAGGTGAGTTTCCACCATGGCTCTCAAAGGTCAAGCCAAGTTTCTCTGGAAAAGGTGGAAGCCCTCCAATCAAGAGTGAAATAAGATGCATTTGCATGATATTATAAAAGAAGTACTCATCAAGCTAAGGGGTTGCTAATTCTTTTATCTTGATTTTAAACCTAAGCTTTAGGTGAGGTTATGAGTTCTTTATTTTTAATTTGAGTTATTAGGTTGGGTAGAAGATTTATTTTTTCCTAAAGACCCTAATCCACATCCAGGCCATACATAAAGCAAGGAAGAAACTAGGAAAAGCATGCCACTTAATGAAAAGGCTAAATAAAGCATCAATCAATTTATAAAGCTAATTACAAAAGAATAAAAAAGGTAGCGAATATCTATACAACCCGGATTATAAATGAATTAAATTATAATTTAAGAAAGGAATTCATTGTTATGGGGGTCTTCAAGCTTTATTTCTTCTTTCTTCTTCTTTTCTTTTTTCTTCTTTTGGTTCCTTCCTTTGGATGGTTGGATGGTAGATACTCCAAGGCTTCAGATGGTACATAAGATATGATCTTATGACCAATGCTCATCCTAATCCCCATAATAATTATTCCAAAATCCTAATTGCATAAATTTACATGAAAAGGGAAAGAATGGAAATCTAACTAACACTTGTAAAACAAAGGTTAGCTAAAACAAACCACACAAATCCCAAGCATGTATATTGGATTTATCACTCCACACATGAATGACTAAGTGCACCTGGCCTATTGGATTATGCTTAGGGGTATAAAGCACCTGCAAGCAAAAGTATTTATATTTTTATTTATGATAGCACCCCTTAAGCACAATCACTTGCAGAAAAGAATAGTTAGACTAAGAGCATCCTACCATTCATTCTATGAGCATATACCCTAACATCCAGTCTAAAACATATATCACAAAATAAAATAAAACATCAAACTATGCACCGACCTAACCTAAAGCTAGAAGTGGTGACTTAGGCTAATGTGTGTGCTTTGAAGGTTTGTGTGGCATGCTTAGCTATGGCTTTAGGAATAGATTTTCTAAGTGTGAAAACATGTTCAACTTAGAGGAGGGTTTCATTTAAGTTGTTTAATTATTTTGGGTTGATTTTATTTAATGTTTTGATTTGGTTCAAGTGAATCCTACAATTAATTACTAAGTTATGAAGAGAGGGAAAGAGAAGGAGACTTCTCTTTCCTTCCCTAACTAAGTAATTTCTAAAGCGATTCACATTTTGGTTTTATTTAGGTGAATGTTTTGATTAAATCTTTTAATTAATCCTAAGTTTTGATAAACTCTAAACAAACCTATTTAAAAAGAAAGGCATTTTAAGATTAAATAAAATGAATCAAAATTCACATAACACACATTACTTCATTTCTTTCCCAACATATATAACATGCATATGGATGGACCCTAAGCATATCTATACATACAAATGAGAGTATTTAACACACTTTATGATGCATGCTAAGTAATTCATTTATGAAAATTTAGAAGTTAAACATGTATGATTTTTCTTAAAAAGAAAATATTTTCCTTATCCAAAATTTCATATACATGCATGAAAGTAATAAAGGCATAAGTGAGTACAACGCCATTGTTAACTAGAGATGTAAGGTATAAGACCTACTTAGGACTACATAAAATCACTAATTGCACCCTAATTATCCTTAATTACATAATGAGGGTAATTAAGAAATCCATATGCAATTTTTCTAATCAAGCCTTCAATAAACCCCAAGAAAATTAGTGGTGGCAGAAGTCATCCCCTAAATCATACCCAAGAAGTTTGGGATTAATTAGAGGCTTAATTAAAAGGTAATTAGCAAAATGAAGTTTCCAATAAAACCCAAAATTAGAGAAAATTATAACTCAAAACCCATTGAAATTAACTTTAAAATATTCTAGGTCGAATTATCTTTTCATAGGATTTTATTTCATATTTTTCTAAATATAATAGAGAGAGTTATGAATTTTAGAAGATCCCTAGATTAATTAAAATTAATTAAGGCATTTTAACTAACCCTATAGCTCAAGACATGACACGTGGCGGCGGTCAGCACGCTTTACATGCATCACACAGTGAGGGATTCACTTAAATGTCAAATCTAAAGAAGCGGTTAGGCGGGATGCTTTGATCTCATCGTCCGATCAAAGATGGAATCTCCCACGATTTTAAAAGAATATAAGAATTTCTAAACATGGGAATAATCTCAGTCGTGCATCCAAAATGTGTGGATGGATAGCTCAGATCTCTCAAATTCTTCCCCCCTTGATTAATATAGACCATCCATGATCTAGGGGAAGATCCGAGCTCGACTGAGCTCAGATTCAAACAAACTTAACCCACACCATCTAAAGCCAAAGAGTGGCACATCCAATGGTGGGATTCACTTGAATTGAAAATTTTCTTCACAAAGGACCAACATCTCCTATGCTAGGTGGTCGAAAAAGTTCATACCTCACCGGAGGTGATCACTGGTGCTCGATTCCCTTGGAGAAGCTTCATATGGTTGAGATGAAGCTATGTTGGAAGAATGAGCTCTTGAGGTTATATGACTTGCATTATGGACCAACTCCCCTTGCTCCCCTTTGTGGCTTTGATTCAATTCAACTCCTCCTTGCTGTGGGAACTCCAATGAAAGCTTGGGTGCACTCTACTTAGCTCCCTGATGAAGTATGCAAAGGTAATTGAAGTGAAATTGAGTGAGTTTGAATATGAAAGGAGCTCCCCTATTTTCTAAGGAAGAAAATCAAGAAAACTTGATTTCAATTCCATTATAGGAAGCTTAGGAATGCTCTCTGATGGCTCCTAACACTCTCTACGGCTTAGTTGAATTGAGGAATCTTGGATTTGAATTCAATCAGGGGGAGTATATCTCCCCCTTGAAGGATCGAACGGTCTCAAGCCATTTTGCCATTTTGATCTAATTGATCACAATGGGATGGTTGTTTGATCAGTTAGATGCTTACACATGGTCAGTTTGAGGCCTTGAGTGGAATGCCAACCTCCCATGTGCTTGAATTTGAGTGTAAGAGGGATTTTAAATAAGCCATTTTGACCCATGGGGTCGGGTTTGGTCTTGGGACCAATTGGGCTGACCCAAACCCATTAGGGTGGGTGGACCACTCTTCATTAGGTCACATTGAGCTTTTAGGAATGCTTCAAGTGGATATGAAGAGGGTATGACCAAATTACCCATGTATTAAGCCAAAATTTGTTCTATGGCCTAGGGGTAGGATGCTCATTTTGTTGATATTTCAATTTGGATATGTTGGGTATGTGAAGAAACTAGGTTTGGCCAAGTTTCATAAGATTTGAAATTCATTTGACAGGGTTTGGCTCATGTTGACCCATTTAGGTCAAAAAGGGTCAACTTGGGTCAAGTTGACCAACTGGTCAAATCGGGGTCAAACCAAGGGTTAGATCAAGATCATATGACCATTTGAAATGTTTTGGTGGCTTTGGATTGATTCAAATTAGTATAGTTTTGAATTTGGCTCATATGACTTCATTTAGGTCAAATGGGTCGAGTTGAACTATTGGACCCATTTGACCTATTTGAGGTAGGTCAAGGGTAGTTTAGTTAGGTTAGTCATATGGAATGAATTGATATCTTTGTTTACAATCAATTTTAGTTATGTTCAAATTTGGCTCAACATGACCCTTTTAGGTCATGTTGGGTTTAAGGTCAATTTGCCTAGGTTAGGTCTAGTTGGCCAATTGAGGCTTTGATCAAGTTCCACAAGTGATTTGGAATGGACTTTTACCCATTGGTTTTAATCAAATTTGGCATAGATCAAGTTTTGACACATTTTGACCCTTTAGGTCAAAATGGGTCAACTTGGGTCAAGCGCCAATTGCTGGGTTAGGCTCAAATGTTGGCTTGGTCAAGTTCAAACATAGGTCATGAGTGAACTTAGATCAATGGTTTCAATCAATTTGGCCTATGGTTGAATTTGTCTATGTTAGTTTCATTTTGTTTCATTTGGGTTAAGTTGACTTGGTCAATCCTTAGGTTTGACTTGGTTTGACCTAATTTGATTGATTGATCATCCCATGATGATTGTTGATCATGATGAGAGGCATAGATTAGTTTAGTTCAATCCAATTTGGTTAGGATTAGAATTTTGCTCATAGGGTACTTTAGGTCACTTTGGGTCAAGTGAGTCTAAGTGGGTGGTCAAAGCTTGATTTGAACTTAATTGATCTTGTATATGGACTTATAAGTGAAATATAAATCCATTTTACAAGTGGTTTGAAGTCAAATGAGTTTAGATTCATCTAACAATTTCATATTCAAAGGGTGAACATTAAAGGCTTTAGGGTTTTTTTGACTTGGGTTTTGATTGAGTGATTGGAGTTTGTATTTATATATGGGCTCATGATTGTAGTTTGACTGAATCATGAGAGAAAATCAAGAGTTTGGCTTGATTTGAAATTGATTTGGCTAAGTTCAAGATTTTGACTTGAAAGACTTAGATTGGATTTTGAGTGGAATTGAGTTTGATTTTTGGAATTGGTTTTGATTGTTTGAACTTATATATAAATGAGAGTATAAATGTATCATAAGAAAATTTCAAGAATTTGAAGTGGTTTAATCATGATTTAGGCTAAGTCCATTAAGAAGGATTTAAATTAGGAAAATTTTAGAGTTTGAAGTTTGAATTTGTGATTTAATTGATTTATATTTATATTTCATTTATATATGTGAATATAAATGAGTTATGAGAAAATCCCATGAATTTGAATTGATTTGATCAAAGTTTAGCTAAGTTGATTAATGGAAAATTAATGACTTAGGAAAGATTTTAAATTGGGAATTTTAATTTGAGGGTTTGATTGATTTATATTTATATTTCATATATATATATATGTGTGTGAATATAAATGAGTTTTGAGAAAATCCCATGAGTTTGATTATATGTGATGATGATTTAGGCTAAGTCCATTATTGGAAAGTTAAGGACTTAAGGAAAATTTCATGAATTGATTTGGAATTTTGAATTTAGTTTGATTGGTTTGAATTTATATTTCATTTATATATGTGAATATAAATGGAAATATAAATGAATTATGAGAAAATCTAAAATTTGATTTGGTTTGATCGTGATTTTGGTTAAGTCCTTAAAGAGGATTAAGGACTTAGGAAAATTTGCTTAGAATTTTGATGGATTTTGATCATGGGTTTCAATCATGGATTTCAATCATATGAAGTTGATTAGAGTTTGGAGAAAATAAAATAGAATTTATTTGGAGTTTGACTTGAAGGAAGGAATGTAAGGAATGGTTCAAGCTAAGGGGAGGAAATTTTCCTACACCCCAAGGCATGACCTATTCCTATAGCTAACTGTCTAAGGCTAGGTTGAGTGTCCACCTAATCACTAGATGTGTTTTAAGACTAAGAACTCTTAAAGTCTAAGAGGAGTCCTATGTCTAAGATGGAGGGGTTGAGAGCTCATCCTAAAAATGAGGTCAATAGAGGCCTAGTCTTCATCGTTGTCTACCTCGAATGTCACCTCCAAAGGGACCCGCTAAGAGGGGTTGGTCGGTGTGCTAACCACATGAGACTCATCCTCCAAACTAGATTCTAAGTCTTTGTGGATAGCGGGTATTCACTGAGTTTGAACATAGCTCTATTAAGTGGACAATAGGAGGAGATCTTCCACCTCTGGGCGCCTCTAGATTTGCCTCTGCCTACTTGGTGAGGGTCAGTCATCTACCATTGTGTTCATATGGAGGAACAAAATGTATGAAGAATCCAATATCTCTACTTCTTCCTCGGTGTCTAATTCTCGCTCACTTGTATTTTCATTTTCTTTTCCTTTTTTCTTTTTTTTCTTTATTTTCTTTTCTTCTTTTTCTTTTGTTTTTTGAATATTCACCAAGTTCATGAGAATAGACTTTTTTATTTAGAGGAAGATAGTAGGCTGCATCCTCATATATCTCGACCTCAATTGAGAATGGCTTCAAGTCTCTTTTAACACAATACTCGATTCCCCCTCTTCAAAATTTGATGCACTGATGTAAAGAGGATGGAATCGTGTTGTTTCCATGTATCCAAGGCCTACTGAGCAAAGCAATGAAAGATGTATCTGAATCGATTATGTAGAACTTGGCTTCTATCTTCCAATCGTCTATTTCCAATGGCAACACTATAGAGCCTAAAGCCCTCTCGCCTTGGTCATTGAATCCTCTCAACATCATTCAATCTCCTCGTAATTCAAAAATGTCAATCCTCAAGTAGGAGAGATTCTTTAGACTCATAATGTTCATTGATGCACCTAGATCAACTAACATTAGCAGAGTCACGCCCAAGTCGTGATTTAAAGGGGACGGTTGTGCTTTGTTGTCCCCAAAAGAAGGTCTTCATCAGTGAATGTAACTCCACGGGCTTCTCTTGAATAGCATTCCTCCTCTCCAATAGCGGTCAGCTGAGCTAAGCATATTTTCAGATCAAGAAGAGCTTTGATCAATGACTCCCTCATTTCTTTGGATAAGACAAGGGCATCATATATGCTTAGTTTAGTTGGAAACTTTCTTAGTTGAGCGAGGAGATTGTGGTCAACTATGGCCTGGGCCTCCACAATCATATCCATAGGAGGAGAATCCTGTGGAGGGGCTTCTTGATCACTAGAATCAATGACTTGTTTACCCTTATCTTGAGGTGCTACCCCAGGAGGTAGAACTGTGCCACTGCGATGGTTGACTTTAGTGACTTCATGAGATGAATTAGTGGAAAGTTCTGCTCATCGTTCACCTACACTTCTCCTATGGGATCATCGGGTGAATGACTCCAAATAAATCTCAATGGGTGAACTTCGAATGATTCAGAATGGAAAATCCATTTTAAATCGGAAGAGGAGGATGATCAACTAGAGTTATTTGATTAGACTTAGAGTTATCTAAAGGAATAAAATCAAGAAGATCATCAAAAGTAACACAGATGTAATCAGAATCAGCTTACTTCATTGATTTCTTAGATTTGGATGAGGGTACAAAATAAAAATCAAGTAAAGTAAGCAAAGTGAGGGATTTGGCACCCCTCTGCTGATATAATATGGTAGAGGCATTTGAGCGTGGAAGGAGCATTGGACTCAGTCGGTGGTTGCGTATGCTATCCTAGGCAAGTGGAGGTTGTCGGGCTACTTGGGCTTCTACCTCCTTGGTTGTCCAGTAACTTGCAAACCTTCCTTAGAGTTGGAGGTTTGAGCTGCCTCAGGCACCTGCAAAGGTAACTTTTTGATCTTGGAGATGATTTTCTTGGAGATATGGGATAAGGAGATATCCCAACCTCCCTTTGTCTTAAGAGCTATGTGGCATCCCTTTCCTTTCATTGCTTCAATTGTTGTTGCTTGATTTTATCTTTTGATCTTGAGTTAGAACCCACATTTCAACAAATTTGGTTATGTTGAATGAGGTTCAAATTACATGGAGAGATTTGTAGAATTGGCGGAGGAGATTTTCCTTGATGATGGCTTGAATTATTGATTTTGATTTATCCTTTTGAATTAGAACCCTCATTTAACAATTTTAGGTATGCTAAATGGGGTTCTATTGGAAAGATGATGTGAGGAGAGACTTTGCCATATGATTTTGATTTGGAACCCATACTCAACCAATTTAGGTGGGTTGGGTGAGGAGTTTTTTTGAGATATTTGTATTTTGTGTATCTTGTTTGAAAATATTGATGATTTGAAAGAACCTCTACTTAGCAAATTTGAGTATGCTAAGAAAAGGTTATGATTGTGCTTGAAAATTTTTGTGAAATACCATTTGCATGTGATGAGTGAATTGTTGATTTGAAAATGGGGCTTCATGCTTAACAAATTTGATAAGTCATGTAGAAACCACATGTGTTTGATTTATGTTTGAAAATGGGACTTTCACTTAATAAATTTGGTATGTTAAATGAAAAATGTAATTGATATATGTTTTACTTTTCTTTGAAAATGGGACTCTCACTTAACAAATTTAGTATGTTAAGTGAAAGCCCAAGTGTGATTGATATATGTTTTGCTTTTCTTTGAAAATGGGACTCTCACTTAACAAATTTGGTATGTTTAAGTGAAAGCCCAAATGTGATTGATATATGTTTTGCTTTTCTTTGAAAATGGGACTCTCACTTAACAAATTTGGTATGTTTAAGTGAAAGCCCAAATGTGATTGATATATGTTTTGCTTTTCTTTTGAAAATGGGGCTCTCACTTAACAAATTTGGTATGTTAAGTGAAAGTCCAAATGTGATGTGATTTATGTTTTTCTTTCTTTGAAAATGGGACTCTCACTTAATAAATTTGGTATGTTATGTGAAAGCCCAAGTGTGATGTGATTTGAAAAAAGAGATTCTTACTTAACAAATTTGGTATGTTAAGTAGGAATCAAATGTGTATTGAAAATGAGACTCTCACTTAACAAATTTAGTATGTTAACCAAAAGTCAAATGTAATTGATATATGTTTTGAAAATTGGACTCCCACTTAACAAATTTTGTATGTTAAGTGGAAGTCAAATGTGACATGGAAATGAGACCCTCACTTAACAAATTTGGTGTGTTAAGTGGGGAGTCAAATATGTCATGAAAATGAGATTCTCACTTAACAAATTTAATATGTTAAATATGAAATGAGACTATGATTTATATGAAAATGAGACTTATATGTTAAGCATGTTGGAATCAAATGTATATGAAAGTGAGTTTCTCACTTAACAACTTCGATATTTTAAGTGTAATCAAATATGACATGAAAATAATATTCTCACTTAATAACTTTGATATGTTAAGTGGGAATCAAATGTGACATGAAAATAAGATTCTCACTTAACAACCTTGACATGTTAAGTGGGAATCAAATGCATATGAAAATGAGATTCTCACTTAACAACTTTGATATGTTTAAGTGCGAATCAAATGTATTTCATAGTTTTTTTTTTGGAAAGAGGGGAAAATTCTTTGTGTGACAAATGTGTCATGCCAAATAAAATTCCAAAATAAAGGTGAAATTTATTTAACAAATTTAAGTATGTTGAATAGATTTCAATGATATGTTTTGATGCCATGTTTGTGATTTTTTGGTTTTGAAAAGAGAGAAACTTCAACTTTAGCAAATGTGAAATATGTTGAGTGGAGTTTCAATTTTATGTTATGATTTGAAAATAGAATCTTCATTCAACAAATTTGAGTATGTTGAATGAAGGTGGCTATTTTGAAAAAGGTGCTTTTGGAAAGTGTCATTTTGTGAAAGAATTTATTATCTTAAATTTATGATGAACCTTGCCTCACCAAGCTAGTGGTAAGGAGGTTCTAAATTTTTATTATCTCTCCCTTCATTGATAAATTTCGTTTTTTGCATATTGGGGAAAAGGGTTTCAAGACCTACATGGGTGAGGTCCTAAAACCTAAAGGATGTTGGCTAACATTCCTTAAGAAGAAAATAAGCTGCAATGGAAGGAAAGATAATCTTGGACTCACATAAAATGTGAGTCCACTATCGATGCTTGGAGACAACAATCATCTACTAGAGATGGAGAGAGGAACCATCCCGAGCGGAGTCGCTAGAAAAATTTGTGGTGTTTGTTTTTGAATTCATTTATATGTGTATATGTGAGGGGACACCACGTAGATCTGATGGTGTAATTACTGAGGTGATCGGGTATGACATTAAGGAATAGTGTACTATCTCAAAAGATAGAAGTCAGTACCCTACAATGGACCTAATCACGTAATAAGGACTCTTAAAGTATGATGGGTCTTCGAATATACCATAAAACTTTATATGGAAAAGTAAAGTAGGGATTTAATCAAGTCCATTAAGTTCCTTATGGAGGTAAGCCTCCACAGTTAATTACATCTTAATGAATGTGAATCCCTTAAGAATACTCTCGATTAAAGTAGGCAATTATTTTCTCCAAAGAATTCAAAGATAGGACTATCAATAAATTGGTTGTGTTTTAGAAAATCAAGTGGGATGGATCAGAAGGAGAGAGTTATTATCGATGCCAAAGGAGATAGGTAGGGTATGCTCATGATAGTAGGAAGCCTAGTGAGCACTCCAATCTATCCTATGGTTAGGCTCTATATATTTGAACTTGAGGAGATTTATTTATTTGAGTTGAAATTTTATTAGATATCTAGGACTTATAATTCCATAATATAAGATTGTGGAAATGCCTAAGAGGTGAGGATTTATGCTTGTATCCCCAAAGTGAAATAGCAACCTCGAATCCTAAATCAAGGGAGCTTCGGCAAGGGCCAAAGCATGACCTAAATCTAAGGTGAAAGTGGGCACATGATTTACCTCCACAAGAGAGGGTAGACCACCCTACTGGATTTATTATCACTTGGGTGGCAGCCAACTAACTCCTCCTACACTTTAAATCCATGTAGGCAAGTCATATGCTTTTTGCAAGATGGCTAGGTTGTTATTATTTAGAAAAGAAATTAAGTCCTTAAACCCACTCCCTAAGAGGCTAGAACATGAGGGGTATGAATAATGACTTAAATCTAATGTAAATTTTTATCAAATTTATTTAATTTTGGACTCTTTATTTTGACACAGGCTATGAGATTTTGTATTCCTAAATGCATGAGAAATTGATTATGAGCCAAATCAAAAGAGAAAGAGGTGATCTTCCATCATAGGCTCTTAAAGGTTAAGCCCATTCTATCTCACAAAGATGTAAACCCTCTCTTAAAATGAGTAAAATAAGATGATATGCATGATATTTCAACATACAACATCTAGCTAAGGGGTTGTTAAATATTTTATTATCTTGATTTAATACATAAGCTTTTATGTGAGATTTTGAGTCATTTAAAGAAAAGTTTAGTTATGAGTTATTAATGGGATAGAAATTTTATTTTTATCTTAAGAGCCTAATCGCATCTAGGCCATACAACAATCACCAATCATAAATAAACTTTGAAAAGGCTTACTTTTTCTAATGCACAAGCTAAATAAAACATCAAAAAATTTTATAAAGCTATCATAAAAGAATAAAAGGTCGATGCGGTTGGGTACCATTGCACAACCCGAAAAGAAACATGGGTAGCCGAGTTCTACCCTTATACAACTCAGATTACAAGAAAATAATTACAATTACAAATGATGAATGTTATGGGGGTCTTCATTCTTCATTCTTCTTTCTTCATTTCTTCATTTGACTTGCTCCTTTTTTTATTCCTTTTAGCTTGATTTGGATGTGCTTGCTCCAAAGGCATCGTATGGTACATAAGACTTAATCTTATAACCAATGCTTATCTTAATCCTAATGAAAAATTACATTAAAAGAAGGAAAGTAAATCTAGCTACTGCTACAAAATAAATGTTAGATAAACACACCATACATATATGAATAATTTAGACTTAGCACCCCACACATAGGTAACCAAGCCCACATGTCCTAACTTGGCTTATGCTTAGGGGCTAAGCAACCTGCACAACAAAAGCATTTATATTTTTATTATGACAACCCCTTAAGTAATACCCCCTGTAGAAAATATAATTAGGCTAATATCTAACATCCGGTATGCACATACACCCTAATATCAGTCTAAAATAATACAACCAAAAATAAGCATACATAAAATCATGCACGCCTTAACATAGAGCTAGAAATGGTGACTTAGTCTAATGTGTGTAAATTAAAGCTTGTGTGGTATGTCCTAACTAGGCTTTAGAGTTGTAATTTGCTAAGTGTGAGGGATTTAATTTATAATGGGGTTGATTTCTCTTTAAGTGATTTAATTGATTTGAAGATTTCATTTAGTATTTTTTTTTGTTTCATATGACCTACACTTAGCAACTAAGTGTTATAAAGAGAAGAAAGAGAGGGAACCTCTCTTTCATCCCTAACTTAAGTCACTTCTAAAGTAATTTAATTAATCAATTTTTTTTAATGAATGGCTTATTATTTTTTTAATCAATCCTAAATTTAGGTTCACTCTAAATAACCTTATTCAATAAGAAAGACATCTTAAGATTAATTAGGATGAATTATTATCACATACACATATTCATTCATTTCTTTCCATCATGTATATCATGCATATGAATGAACCCTAAGCATACCTATGCAAGCAATTTAGATTTTTAGCATACTTAAATGATAAATGCAAAGAAGTGTGTTTGGAATTTAAATATTTCATTTGATTGAATTATTGTGGTGAAAATATTTATATCTCTGCCTTCATCTATCGCCTTTTGGAAAAGAGGATAGATGAAAACAAAAATATAAAATACCATGTTGGGATGCCACGCAGATCCATAGATGTTCTTATTAGGGTGATCAGGTATGACATTGAGGAAAGGTGTACTATCTTGAGAGATAGAAGTCACCACCGTACAATGGACCTAATCACCTCAATAATGACTCCTAAGGACTATGGGTCTTCAGAATGTACCAGAGATTCTTCCCTTTACATGAAAAAGTAAAGCATGGTTTATTTTAAATCTAGTTCATTAAGTTCCCTATAGAGGCAAGCCCCTATAGTTAATTACACCTTAAAGGATAGGATTCATTAGGAATACTCTCGACTAAGATAAATGATCGTTGACTCCAAAGATTTTGAAAAGGTAGGACTATCAATTGATTGGTTTATTTTTAGAGAGTCAAGTGGGATCAATCAAGAGGAGGGAGTTCTTATCAAAGCCAAATGAAAATAAGTAGGGGATGTTTTAAGATACTAGAAGCCTAGTAAGCATACTGAACTATCCTATGGTTGGGCTTTACATTTTTTGAAATTGAATTGATTTGTTTGAGTTGAATTTTTATTAGAAAGTTAGGGCTTACAATTCCATAGTACAAGGTTATGGAAAGGCCTAAGAGGTGAGGATTTATGCTTATAGCCCACAAAGGGGTGAAGTAACCTCAAAACCTAAATCTAGGGAGCTTTGGTGAGGGCCAAAAGCATGAACTAAATCTAAGGCAAAAATGGGTATTTGGTTTACCTCCACAAGAGAGGATAAACCACCCGACTGTTGGACTTACAACCACATGGGGGTTGCCGCCAACTAACTCCTCCTATGGTATTAAAATACATGTAGGCAATTCATATGTTTATGCGAGATAACAAGGTTGTTATTTATTTAGAAAGAGACTGAGTCATTAAACACACTTCGTAATAGACTAGAACATGTAAGGGCATGCTTTAATGACTTAAATCTAATGCAAAATTTTCATATGTTTTTGTTTGGACAATCAATTTGACACGGGCTTTAGGATTCATATGCCTAATGCATGAGAAATTAGATTATGGTCCAAAATAAGCAAGACGGTGAGGTGTGTTTCCACCATGGCTCTCATAGGTCAAGCCAAGTTCTCTGGCAAAGGTGGAAGCCCCTAATCAAGAGTGAAATAATATACTTTTTATGCATGATGTTATAAAAGTAAGACAACATCCACCTAAGGGGTTGCTAATTCTTTTATCTTGATTTATAACCTAAGATTTAGATGAGGTTATGAGTTATTTATCTTTAGTTTTGAATTGATTAATTTGGTAGAAGATTTATTTTTCCCTAAGAGCCTAATCGTCATCCAGGCCATACATCAAAGCAAGGAAGAAACTAGAAAAAGATGTCATCTTAATGCGTAAGTTAAACAAACATCAATCAATTTATAGAACTAGCGCAAAAGAATAAAAGGTCATTTATGGTCGGGCTCCACCGCATAAACCCGAAAATAAATTGGGTAGCTGAGGTCTACCCTTATACAACCCGGATTACAAATGAATTAATTACATTTAAGCAAGGAATTTATGTTATGGGGGGTCTTCATTCTTCATTTCTTCTTTCTTCTTTCTTCTTTTGGTTCTTTCTTTTAGATGGTTGGAATGTAATTACTTCAAAGGCTTCACATTATACATAAGATGATATTATAACCAATGCTCACCTAATTCCCCCCCAACATTCATTCTAAAATCCTAATTACAAAATTACATGAAAAGGAAAAAGTAACTCTAATTAAAACCTACAAAATAGATATTAGCTAAATAAATCACACATTCCCAAGAACGTATATATATAAATTGGACTTAGTACCCCACACATGGGTAACCAAGTCCACACCTATTTTGGATTAACTTAGTATAAGCACACTGACAAAGTAATTTTATATTTTTATTACAACGCTCCTTAAGCATAATCCTCTATAGAAGATAATGATTAGATAAAATCATCCTACCATTCATTCTATGCACATACACCCTAACATCTAGACTAAAACATTACATCACAAAATAAAATCAAAGCATCAAACCATGCACCTTAACCTAAAGCTAGAATTGACTTTAATGTGTGTGCTTTAAAAGGTTTATGTGGTATGTATGTAGCTAGGCTTTGAGGTTTAAATTTCATAAGTATGAAAAGTTCAACTTATAGGGTAATTTCATTTAAGTTGTTTAATTGATTTAGTTGATTTTTATTTAATGGTTTACTTAGGTTTGAATGAACCTATAATTAATTACTAAGTTGTAAAGAGAGGGAAAAGAGATGAGAACTTCTCTTTCCTTCCCTACATTAAGTAATTTCTAAAGTAGATTCATGTTTGATTTTTGTTTAGTGATTGCTTTATTATGTGTTTTAATTAATCCTATTTTCTCTAAACAAACCTATCCAAAGAGAAAGGCATTTTAAGAAGACTAAGTAAAGTGAATTAATATCACAAAACACACAACACTTTACTTCTTTCCCAACATGTATAACATGAATATGGATGAATCCTAAGCATATCTATACTTGCAAATGAGGATGTTTAGCACACTTTAATGATGAATTCTAAGTAGTGTTACTTAAGAAAATTTGGTTGCTTTATGATGCATGATTTTAATTAAGTAGAAAGCGGTGATTCTTTTATCCATTTTCACATGCACATCTATCGTATGAAAGGCATAATATGCCATTGTTAGCACCAAGTGTAAGGTACAAGACCTACTTAGGAAAACTTAAAGCCTTGCAACCCAGGTTTTCAGGACTAATATACCACTTTCCTTAAATACATATGCATGTACAAAAGAAATGAATGGAAAAGAAAGATGCCAAAGTTCATGTTTGTTTGATTATTTTGTATATGAAATTTATATGTGTAAGTGTGGATGTCCTTCTTAAGTAAGAACATAAGAATGAATAGGAAAGGATTTAAACAAATGTTTTGTTCTTTTCAAATGAACTATACACTTTGTCAAGTCCTATTCAAAATTATGCTAAATAAAAGAGAAGGAAAACCACACTATGCACATCTTTATGTTTCTACTCATATGCAAGCTTATAAATAATCATAAGTAGGATACCTTTCAGTTTTGATAATTGGTTTATAAGTTTTAAAATAATTTTTAGATTTAATAGTGATAATAGCCATTCATATTCTTACTTTAGCCAAAACATGCAATTTGACATAAATGAAACATTTCATTTTTAATTTGAGTTTCAAAAAGTAGAAATGCATGATTTTCATATGGCATACACATTTAGCATGCTAGGAAAGAAATAAAGTGATGAAAGCAATGTAAGTTCATTCACCCTAATTAATTCCTAAAGATAATCTTATGAATAAGATTATTTAAAGTAAATCAAATTTGTTTTGAGTTTGAATTTTGTTTGAATTTGATTTCAATTTGAAAAATGTGAGATGAGTTTGCTGGTCCTAACCCATTCCGCCATGTGTGAGTTATTTAAACTCAATTTTTAGGTGATTAGATCAATTTTCTGTCTTGGTTAGGTCAAGGTGTTAATTAAGTGTATTAATTACCCCTTACCTACACCACTTTAACATATTTAATCACATATATGAGCCAATGATATGACATAAAATCACACAAGGAATTTCAATCAGCAATGCACCTAGCAAAAGAAAGAGCCTAATGCAATTAGCTCTCAATTAGTGATTAATTAAATTAAAGAGTTTAATTTAAGTACTTTCATAACCCTTCCCACACATATGAGATGGATTTTGATTTCCTTAAGCTACTTAGGTTATTGAACACCTAAGCATCTACCCAAGATGAATTTATTAATTTCTGGAATGTTTTGAAATTTTTTATCAAAGTAATTAAGCATGTGGTTGATTAGTCCTTAATTAAATTTAGATTAAGGAAGGAAAAGTTTTTGGGAATGGCTTAGGGAAAATTCCCCAAATCCATTCCATAAACCTCTTCTCTACTTAAACAAAGCTTAATTAACTTAATAAAAGGATTAAACCACTATTCATATGCTTTTTACCATTAAATGCATAAAGAGTAAGATTCATTAATTGATCTCTAATTAACAATAATAAATCCCAAGAAAAATAGGAGGTAAGTCATCCCCTTAAATGCACATGAGAAGTTTGAAATTAATCGGGTAATTAGTCATAAAATTTTAATAAAACCCTAATTCAAAAATATCACTGTTCAAAATTAAGTGAAATTAATTTTAGAATATTCCTCTTTAAATTATCTTTCCAATTATTTATTTCATATTTTTGATTTTCTATATTTAGTTATGAATATTTGAAGATTTAGTGATTATTCCATAATTAATCCCTTAATTATATGGCTAATCCGGATGCCACATGGAGGCGGCCGTGGCTCCATGGGATAAGTCACTTAAGTTATCATATCATGGCGTGCATCGGCGTGTTATGCTTTCTCCCATCATCGATCAGATCGGCGATCAAACGGTATTAAAGGATTAAATCAAATATTCTATGTCTAGATCATGGTATTCCATCCAAAATGCATGGATGGCCCATGATCCATCAGATCTTCCAGGAGAACATTCCACCAGGGCAAGGCTTGATTGAGTTGATTGAACCCAAATTCAACCCACACCATCATCATGTGAGAGATCACATCGTCAAATTCTCATGAGAGAATTTGTTTCACAAAGACGACCATGGCTAATTTAAGCTCAGTTTGAGGGCATACCTCGTCGAAGGCTATCACCGATGCTCGAGTTTGATGAGGTAGCTTCGTGTAGTGGAGATGAAGCCATATTGAAAGTTTCAAGCCTTGGGGTTGAGTGGATCTCTCTATGGACCAAGCTCACCTTCAATTCCTTGCAACCTTGATCGAAAGCACTCTTCCCTTGCTTGGAGATGAAGGCTTGTGTGAGCTCGATTGAGTTCCCTCAAGGTGCTTTAAGTGAATTGGGTTTTGAGTGTTGGCTAAGTTGGAATTTCACTTGAGCTCCTGGTGTTTTGATTTGAAGCCCAAAATGGGGAAATGGAAAATGCACAGAACTTTAGGGGAGCTTGGAATAACTTCCTCCAGTTCCTATGCTTCAATCAATAGGAGACTAGAATTCAAGTGAAATTAAGGAGTATATCTCCCCTTCAAAGGATCGATCAGTAAGCTCCTTTGCCATTTTAATCAATTGACTATTCAATCAGTTTGTTGGGTAGAGTTGCACATGGTTGATTTTGAGTGTGGAGTGGAGTAGTGAAGCTCCCATGTGCTTTAATTGAGTGGAGGGAGATCCCATGTGCTCAAATCCTAAGTGGGTGGTCGGTTTGGCCATTGGGTTGGGTTTGGCTGACCCAACCCAATAGGTCATGTGCAGCATGTCCATTAGTGACTATTTAGTCCACTAAAAGGATGCCAAGTGTCCATGAAAAGGGACCAAGTGGTTTTGATTTTAGGTTACCCTATGGCCTAGGGGTTAAATGGTCATTTCACCTTGATTTCAGTTTGAAAATATTTGGTATGATTAAAAAATGGGTTAGGTCAAGTTTCATTGAATTTGGAGTTGGTTCCATTTAGGTCAAAATGGGTCAACTTGGGTCAAATTGGACCCAACTTGACCCATTGGTCAAATTGGGTCAAACCAAAGGTTGGGTCAAGTTCATATGACCATTTGAAATATTTTGGTGGATTTGGTTTTATTCAATTTGATTTATATGTGAATTTGGTTCATTTGATTTCATTTAGGTCAAATGGGTCAAGTTGACCAATTTGAACCCATTTGACCTATTTGGGTTAGGTCGTGGGTTGGTTTATGTTTGGTTGATCATTTGAAATGGATTGGTATCTTTGTTTCCAATCAATTTAGTTTATATTTAGATTTAGCTCAATTTGACCCTTTAGGTCAAGTTGGGTTCAAGGTCAATTGGGCTAGGTTAGGTCTAGTTGGCCAATTGAAGCTTTGGTCAAGTTCAACAAGTGATTTGGAATGAATTTGACCCATCAGTTTCAATCAATTTGGCTTAGATCGAGTTTTGACACATTTTTGACTTTTAGGTCAAGTTGGGTCAACTTGGGTCAAGTTGGAATTCTAAGTTAGGCTCAAATGATGACTTGGTCAAGTTCAAACATTGATCATGAATGAGTTTTTCAATGGTTTCAATCAATTTATGGTGGATTTGGTAGTACATTTTGGCTAAGTGTTGACTTGGTCAACCCTTAGGTTTGACTTGGTTTGACCCAATTTGAGTGATTATTCATCTTATGATTATTGTTGTTCATAATGTGAGGCTTAGTAGGGCTTAGTTCAATCCAATTTGGGTATGATTAGAATTTGGCTCATAAGGGGTACTTTAGGTCACTTTGGGTCAAGTGAGCCTAACTGGGTGAAATGGCTTGGTCAAAGCTTGATTTGAGTTTTATTGAACTCAAATATAGACTTATGATTGAAATATATATCCATTTGCAAGTTATTCAGAGTCAAATGAGTTTTGATTCATTTGACAATTTCAAGTTCAAAAGGGTGAACATGAGTTTGACTTGAGTTTGATTTTTGAATTTAGTCTTGGTTTGGTGATTGAAGTTTATGTTTATATTTGGATTCATGATTGAAGGATTGATTGAATCATGAAAAAAATCAGGGGTTTGACTTGATTTGAATTTTATTTGGCTAAGTTCAAGATTTTGACTTGAAAGGCTTAGGTTGAATTTTGATTGAATTTGGATTTGATTTTTGAATTTATTTTTGGATATTTAAATTTATATTTCATTTATATATGTAAATATAAATGAGAATATAAATGGGTTATGAGAAAATTCCTTGGATTTGAATTGATTTAGATTTGATTTAGGCTAAGTCCATGAGAGGGAATCAAAGGACTTGGGAAATATTTTGGAGTTTGGAATCCAATCATGGGCTTCAATCATAGGTTTCAATTATTTGGAATTGATTCATGATTTGAGAAAATCCATTGAATTCAAGGTTTGAGTTAGAGTTGGAGTTGATATGAATTTGGAGTTTTGATTTGGAAGAAGGAAGTGAGGATTTTGGTTCAAGCTATAGGGTAGGCAAATTTTCTAACACCCCTAAAGCATAACCTATTCCTATGGCTAACTATTCTAAGTCTCTAAGGCTAGGTTGAGTGTCCACCTAACCACTATCTTATGACAAGGAACTCTTAAAGTTTAAGAGAAGTCCTATGTCTAAGATGGAGGGTTGAGAGCTCATTCTAAAAATGAGGTCAACAATTATGAATGGATGCCTTTTTAATAGAAAAGGATTTTTCATCCATTAGCTAGATACACATTCACATATATAAAACTTTTAAGTGATGCGTCACCATTATTTTCTACACCAAGGACTGGTACAAGATACATGACTTAAAGCCCCACAGCGCCGGGATGTCCAGACTAATAAACCACTTTTCTTAGATACATGAAGATGTATAAACAACTATAAGGATAAGAAAACCCATGCAAAAGTTGTGTTTGATTTAGTTGATTTATGATTCTTATTCATTGGCCACATCACATACATATGTATAAGAGTCTTAAGTGAGTATGATGCCATTATTTTTACTGAGTGGGTACAAGACCTATTTAGAGCTACCTAAAGTCTCACAACGGGATATATTGATATACCACTTTTCTCGATACATATGAATATACAAAAGAACCACAAGAATAAGAAGTCATGCAAGAAGTCATTTTTGATTTGGTTATGTGATTTACATATGTGACATGAAATTCTTCCTATGTCTTAACATGAAATGCATAGAAATAGATTTAGACAAATGTTGTGTTCTTTTCGAATGAACTATACATTTGTAAATCCTATATGAATCCATGTAAGATAAGGAAAGAGAATTTCATATTGCATATCTTATATTATCAACACATGCAAACTTATAGATATTTGTAATTAACATCATTTCATTAATAATAATTAATTTATAGGCTTTTGAAAACAACATTTGATTTAATAGTGATAATAGCCACACCTATTTAATTTAAATCAACACATGCAATTAGACATAAAAGAAACCATTTCATTTAGTTAATTTTAAAAGAAATGAATGCATGATTATACATGGCAAGCAATATTTAATACAATCGAAAAGAAATAAAGAAATATAAGCACATGATCTCATTCATTCCAATTAATTCCTAAGGATAATCATACTAAATAAAGCCACTTAAAATAAACCAAAGTTCTTTAATGTTATTTCATCTTTCAAGTTCACCAATTTGACCAAATTGGCCAAATTGGCTTGGGTTAGGTGTTGGTTCAAGTTCAATTGGTTAGTTGAAAATGATTGTAGGCTTTGGTTTGAATTAATTCAGATTTTGGCCAATTTGATTTTTTAGGTCAATTTAGACTAAGTTGGGTTAGATTGACTAATTGGTGAAATTAGGCTCAATTATGGCTTTGTTCAAGTTCAATAATCAATTTGGAATGAACTTGAACCATTGGTTACAATCAATTTGGGTTGGACCATGATTTAACCTATTTTGGCCTTTTAGGTCAATTTAGGTCAAGTTAGGTCAAATGGTCAATTGGGTTTGGTTTGGCTCAATTGATGGTCAAATCATGTTCAAACCTTGATTATGGGTTGTTGTGGATCAATGGTTTCAATCAACTTGGTGTATGGTGAGTTTTGGATAGTTTGGGTTTCATTTGGGCTAAGGGTTAACTTGGTCAAATGACCAAGCTAACTTGGTTTGACCCAATTCAAGGCAATTGATCACTCTAAGGTTTAGTTCAATCCAATTTGGGTTGGATTAGAACTTGGCTCAAAAAGGTCCTTTAGGCCACTTTGGGTCAACTAGACCTAAGTGAGTCAATCGGCTTGGTTTTGGTTTGATTAAGATTTAGTTGGATTTATATATGAGTTTAGGATTGAAATATAAATCCATCTGTAATCAATTTGGGCTATGATAGGTTTTGGTTCATTTGGAATTTTTAAGCTAAAAGGGCTAAGTTTGGCTTGACTTGGGTGGACTTGAATTTGGCTTGATGATTGTAGGTTTCATTTATATTTAGATAGATGATTGAAGGAATGATTGATTCAAGAGAAAATTCATTGGTTTTGATTTGATTTGGAAAGGATTTGGCCAAGTTCAAGGAATTGGCTTAAAGGGTATAAATTAGATTTTGGTTTGATTTTGGCTATTTGAATTTACATTTCATTTATGTTTGGGAATATAAATGAAGATATAAATGATTCATGAGAAAATCCCTTGCATTTGGAGTGATTTGGAAGCAAATTTGACCAAGCTCATGGATGTAGGCCAAAAGGGCTAAGAAGGAAATCAATTTAGTTTGATTTATTTTTGGTCATTAGAAGGTGGTTTTCATTTATATTTATGAATATAAATAAAGAAATAATTGATTTATAAAGAAACCAATTGATTTTAGATTGATTTGGGTTAAGATTTAGTTAAGCTTATGGAGGTAGGTCCATGGCTTAAGAATAGTCTTGGCTTGGTTTGATTTAGTTTGATTTGGCTTTGGTCATTTGAGTATGGATTTCATTTATATTTGTGAATATAAATGAAGGAATAATTGATTTATAAAGAAATCAATCAAGTTTGGGATTACTTAGGTGGAGATTTGGCTAAGCTTATGAGAATGGGTCATATGGTTTAGGAAGGAATTTTGAAACTTGGATTTAATTTTGGGTTTTAATCACTTAGAATTGATTTTGGATTTGGATTTGTTAAATGATTGAGATTGAAATGATCTTTGAAAAATAAATTGAATTGGAATTGAATTGGACTTGGCTAAGGTTAAATCCTTGGAATTCAATGATAAGGTTTATGGAGAAATTTGATCATGGGATTGAATCATTTGAAGTTGAATTTGAATTGAAATTTAATAGTTTGATTGAAGGATTGAATTGATATTTGAGAAAATCAAATTAGTGGGATTGATTTGAATTTGGTTAAAAGTCTATAGGATGAAATCAAAGGGCTTAGGAAGGATTTTGAATTTGAGTTTGATCATGGATTTCAATCAAATGATTTGGAATTTAGATTTGGACTTGGAATATGAATTGGAATTTGAGGTTTTTTGAGATTTGAATTTGGATTGTATTTGAGAAGGTGCATATGAAATAGGTTTAGGCTATAGGGTGGATGATTCCCTTAAGTCTCTAAGGCATGACCCAACCCTATGATTAATCCTTCTAAGTCTCTAAACTTAGGTTAAGTGTTCACCTAATCACTAGAAGTGTCTTATGACTAAAGAAGTCTTAGTGTCTAGAAGACTCCTATGTCTAAAAAGAGGAGGTTGAGAACTCACTCCAAAAGTGAGGTCAATAGATTCATATAAAGAATTAATAGAATTACCTTTTGATTGGTACTCACCTTGTGTTCTAAATTTAGCAAAGAAAGGATTAATTCCACATACATGGTTCAAGCAGATTACTTCGAAAGGTTATGAAACAATAGATGCAAGAACTCTCAATTAAGACCAGGACTAGGCTTCAACATAGTAGGCCCAATTGTTGATGACGATTACTGCTTAGTCATCACCAATCATTTTGAATCTGATAGGTTATTTTCAAATCAAATTAACTCATATGAGGAGGTGTGCTTAGAAACTTCAAATGACTCAAATGATTTCCAAGTCAAAGATGCATCACCAGAATTCAAAGAAGAAATCAAATCAACCATTGATGAACTCAAAGAAATCAACTTAAGAATTGAAAAAAATCCACGTCTGACATACATCAGTTTCTTGTTGAATGAAATTGAAACCAATGACTTAGTTGGGCTATTGACTAAGTATAAGGACTTCTTCGCATGGAGTTATGAAGAGATGCCTAGGTTATATTCGAACATAGCAGTCCACAAGCTAGTAATAGAACTCGATGCTAGCCCTATCAAGCAAGCTCCTAGACTCATACAATTAGACATTGAACATAAGTCATTTTTGAAGTTAAGAAACTAATCGATACTAGTTTTATCTAGGAGGAAAAATACCCCACTTGGTTGGCTAGTGTCATCCCAGTTAAAAAGAAGAATGACCAAATTCACATATGCATCATTTTTAAAGATCTAAATAAAGCATATCCAAAAGACAAATTTTCACTACGATACCAGAGCTAATGGTAGACATTGCCTCATCTCGTGTAATCCTCTCTTTCATGGATGGCTCATCTGGATACAACCAAATAAAGATGGCCCCTAAAGATGAGAAAAATACTGCTTTTAGAACCCTGATCAGAATTTATTGCTATAAGGTCATGCCTTTTGGCCTTAAAAGGTGCCATATACCAGCGGGCCATAACTAGAATCTTCGATGAACTCATTAATCACCAAGTCGAATGCTACGTCAATAATCTTGTAGTCAAAAGCAAAGAAAAGGAAGACCACGTCTTTGACCTAAGAGTAGCTTTTGAATGGTTAAGATAATTTAACCTCAAAATGAACCCCCTGAAGTGCATTCGGAGTAGCTTCAGGGAAATTCCTTAGGTTTGTTGTCCTAGAGGAGAATCGAAATCAATATGGAGAAGATCAAACCAATATTAGAAATGCCACCCACTAAGAGTTTAACTCAACTCAGATCATTTCAAGGGCGGTTGGCATATCTAAGATGCTTTATATCCAACATATTAGGAAGATACCAGTCATTCTCAACACTTGTCAAAAAGGATGCTAAATTTAAGTGGGATGATAACTGTCAGCATGCCTTCGAAAACATCAAGCACTACCTGATGACACTGACAATTTTAGCAGCCCCTATCCTGGGCAAGCCACTCATACTTTATAGTGTTGCATTAAACAACTCCATTAGCACTTAGTTGGTTCAAACCAACAATTAAGGGAAAGAAAATGTGCTCTACTACCTCGGTCGTCATCTAATCCCTACTGAAGCAAATTATCCACCCATTGAGAAGCATTGCCTAGGATTAATCTTTACATCCTAAAAGCTACGACATTACATTCTTTCCCATAAGTTGAACTTGATCTCCAAGATCAATCCACAGTAAGTTCTCATGACACAATCGATGCTATCCAGATGGTTGGCACGTTGGTCCATGATTTTATCATAGTTTGACATTACTTTTGTACCCCTCCATGTGGTGAAAGGGAAAAGCACTCACATATTTCTTAGCACACCCACTTCCTACTGACTCTCCGCTTAGTGATGACCTCCCTGAATGAACAAATTATGAACCTAGGGGACACTAGCATTCACCACTAGGAGATGTACTTTGATGGTGTGGCTTCCTCTCATAAAGGAGAAGAACCACAATCTACTCTTCCAGGAAAGGCAGGGGTAAGAGTAGTTCTCCTAACTCTGGACCATGATGTAATGAGATTCTCATATCACCTGTCCAATTCTTGCACCAATAATGAAGCTGAATATGAGGCTTTGATTGTCGGTCTAGAGTTAGCCATTACTCTAAGCATCCAGAATATCAACATCTTCGGGGATTCTCAATTAGTCATCAATTAGATCACTGGGTCTTACAAGATTCTAAAGCATAAGCTTCATCACTACCACAAGTACACTATGGAGTTGTTAGCCCAAATCCCAGAGGTTACCATTTATATAATTCCTCGAGGAGAAAATGTCATAGCATATGCTTTAGAAAAACTTACCAAGGAGTTGGCATATCAAAAAAATGAGTTCATATCAATGAGTATCCAAGATAGATAAGTCTTATCCCTTATCGATATTGAACTCATTGAAAGATGCTCTATTGAAGGGGAGGTTTTCATTTCCAAAAATGATGATGAGTTAGATTGGAGGCAACAATTCATGGATTATCTAAATAGAGGCAAACTACCTCAAGAGAAGTCACTAGCACATCAGATGAAGCAAAGAGCACTTTCCTACGCTATTATGGATGGCACCTTGTACTGGCGGTTCTTTGATCATATGTGGTTATGTTTAGAAAAACATGAAGCCCGTTAGATCGTGATCAAAGACATAATATAGATTTGAGATATTCAACCATCTATTACTCGAAGGCAAAATGGCTTAGCAGAAGCCTTCAACAAAACTCTCATCCAAATATTAAAGAAGACACTCAACAATAATAAAGGATAATGGCATGAGTAGTTAGTTGAAGCTTTTTTGGGTCTACCACACCACATACAGAACTCCAACCCAATCTACTTCTTTCTCTTTAGTGTATGGGTCTGAAGCCATTCTATCATTAGAAGTCCAACTTCCATCACTAAGGATAGCTATGGGTAGCAAGATCACAACGGAGCAGAATGCCAAGTTGCGGTTAGAAGAGCTCAAAGGTTTAGAGGAGGGACACCTACGGGCATGCCAAAATCTTGAGTTGTACAAAGCCAAAATGATTCAAGCTTGCAACAAGTTGGTCCATCCAAAATATTTTCAAGTATGAGAGCTTATTTTAGTTCTAAGGAGACTAATTGCTGCCTGTCGCAAAGTGGGAGGCATGTTTGAACCCACTTGGGAAAGCCCTTTTTCCATGGAGAAGGCATACCAAGGAGGATCTTATCATCTTATTAATCATAAGGGAGAACACCCAATGCTTCCAATCAATGGGCTCTACTTAAAAAAATACTACTCATAAATTTATATTTGAAAGCAATCATCAATGAAAATCCCATTTCAAGTTCAATCTTGTCCATATTGAAAATGTCTTAGTTTACGAATCCCCCCTGATGTGTTTAGGGTAGGTGTAAGAGAACCCAAGTGACATCCTATTTCCTTTAACACAACACAACATAAACTACACACATATCTTTTGTTTTGGGCTACTTCGAGTTGGGATAATGCCCCTAGCGGCACTCACTCTGTAGCTACTCTAGGTCGAGCTGATGTGCTACCCTGCTAGTGTGTCACCCTAATGGTCTTCTTGCTTTGGAGGATGTAAGTCTACTGTGCTTTCCTTCCTTGGCCACTGCACACCGATGAGTATCCTGTTAGTTTAGTAGGCCTTACTGTGGCCGATAAGCTACAGTCATGATGGCTATGCTTAATAGGATGTAAATCTGTCGCACCTTCTTCTTAAACTAGCCATCGTGAACTGACTAGGTCGAGTATATTCGAGGATTAGGGTAAGTCCCCCAGTGGCTCCTTTCCTCCTGACTACTTCATGTCTGGGTCTAGTCCTTCTTCGTGACTCCCTACTTAGTAGTCTCTCTTAAGTCAGATTGACTTGTTGTGCCAATAATGGGTATCCTTAGCGATTGTTCTTTAATATGAAAGATGTAAGTTTGCTGCACTTTCTTCCTAGCATAGTCGTTACACATCGCTTTAGGTCGAATAGCACTTATCGAGTTGACGACATACTTTCTCGGTGATTAGTTCCGCTTTAGGGAGATGTAAGTCTACACGCCTTCTTCCTAGACTAATCGTCACACACCAACGGGCACCTTAAGTTGGTTGGTTCTCGCTATGCTGACAGTGACCCACCTGGTGGAAAGGAAACACCACTCATGGCAGATGTAAGTCTGCTACATATTCTCCTTGAGTTGGTCATTGTATACCTACAAGCATTATTTTCTTTAGGGATCAGGATAATGCCCCTAGTGGCACCTCCCTGTGGGCACTCTAGTTGGATTACGCCCTTTGCAACCCCAGCTAGACACTACCCAGGTTATTACTAGATTGGATTTTCCCCCTTTCCTAGTAGCCACCCCTATGGTCGGAGAATCATTCTGCGGATGTGTACATTCTCCCTTGGTCCAAGAATCGAGATAATAGTCGACATAGCCATTTCTTGTGATCCCTCCAGGTCCCATGTAAACATATAAATAAATAAATATATATTTGCTTTTGGATTAGAAGAACGCCCCTTGTGGCACCTCTTTCCAAGAAGGCATCCTATCTTTAGGGTAGTGTCAGCAAAACTCCCTATAGGAATCGTCTAACTACTCTTCAATTGATGTAAGTCTCCAGTGGCATTCACTCAGTAGTTGCCATAGGTCAAGTTTGACTTATTGTACATTTAATAGGCCACCCAGGTGACTTTTTTTCTTTGAAAGATGTAATTCCTCATACTTTCTTCCCAGCACAATCGTTACACACTAAAAGACAACCTTTGGGTCAGATAGTCTCACCCTTTGGCTGGTAGACTACCCCTTTGGATTGGTAAATCTGAGATAAGCCCAAGATAACATATCCCCTTCTCAATGCTATCCATCGCACACTAACGGGATCCATCAAATGAAATCAAAATAATAGAAAATGAACCAAATCAAATTAAAGCAAATCAAATGAAATTAACCTTGACTACTTTTGAGCTGACATAAGTCCCGAGCAACATTGACTCGATAGTCGCCCTAGGTCGGGTTTGATTTGTTGTGCCATTGACATGTCACCCTATCGGTTGGTCCTTGCTTTGGAAGATGTAAGTCTGCTATGCTTTCTTCCTAGTATAGCCGTTGCACATTGAAAGGCAACCCCTTAGGTCAAATAGTCTGGCTGGTAGACTATCCCTTTGGATTCATAAATCTTAGATAGTTCAAGGCTGACATAACCCCTTCTTAAAGGATCCATTGCACATTGACAGGGTCCATCAAATAATAATAAAATTAATCTTGACTACTTTTGAGCTGACGTAAGTCCTCAATAGCATTCACTTAGTAATCTAGGTCAGGTTTGATTTGTTGTTCCATTAACAGGTCACCCCAACTGTTGTTTCTCGATTTGAAAGATGAAAGTCTGCTATGCTTTCTTCCTAGCACAACCATTGCACACCAAAAAGAAACCCTTAGGTTGGATAGCCCTACTTTATGGCGGGTAGACTACCCCTTTAGATTTGTAAATCTAAGATAGGCCAAAGACCCTGTGGCTCCTTTTTAGTGGATCCATCACACATCAATTAGGTCCATCAAATCAAAATAAATCATATTAATCATCTGGACTACTCTTGAGTTGAGGTAAGATCCCCAATGACACTCACTCAGTAGTCACCCTAGGTAGGGTTTTACTTGTTATGATACCAATGGGTCACCCCAATGGTTGTTCCTCACTTTGGAAGATGTAAGTCTGTTACACTATCTTCCTAGCACAGTTGTTGCACACCGAAAGGCAACCCTTAGGCCGAATATCCCTACCTTATGGCGGCTAGACTACCCCTTTGGATTTGTAAATCTAAGGTAGGCCAAAGCCCCCGTGGCTCCTTCTCTGTTGATCCATTGCACACTAACTAGTCCATAAATCAAATCAAAATTAAAATAAAACAAATTCATTCAAGCTCATATCCCCAGTGGATAGGCCCTCATACAAATCAAATTCAAAATCAACCTCTCTAGTGGAGTCAAATCAAACAAAATAAATTAAATCTAAAACTAATCTCTCAAGTGGAGTCAAATCACACTCCTCCCTCAGTGGATCCCAAGTTAGAACAAATCAAAACAAATCAATCTCCCCTAGTAGAGCCAAATCAGTAAATTAAATCAAACAAATTCAACCAAGCTTATATCCCTAGTAGATAATCCTCTAAATCAAACATCAAATCAACCAAATTAGTCTCCCTTAGTGGAGCCAAAACAAATCCAGTCTTGATCCCTAGTGGATTTAATTCCATATATCAAATGGATATGCCCCAAATTTAATCAACAACACAAATCAAAACAAAATCAGATTCAAAGGTATCCCTTTGAATCCTCCTCTCATAAATTAAATCAAATTAATTCAAATAAATTAAATCAAATCTTCATCCCGGATCTTTCTCCCAAACACCTCAAATATATCAATCAAGCCTCAATAGAATTTCCTTACTTTTATGCCCTTGGAATAAATCTATCTCAAATAAAATCCAATTCATGTGTGATTCTCCAACGGATCTCTTCTCATGTCCTTAACATGAAATCAATCTTCAACCAATTCAAACCAAATCTTCCTGGCTCTCTTATGTCCTTTGCATGAGATGAGTTGCATTGCACTATGGTCATGATTCTATCTACCTCTTGATTTAGGAGTAGATGTTCTCTATTAGCTTGCATTTCTTTGGACATTGTTGATCATCTCGGTCAACTCCAATACGCAATGTGCCCTGTTTGTTACACCACATCTATTGGGGGTCCTTTTGTTGACCTCACTTTTGGAGTGAGGATTCAATCTTCCCATCATAGTCTAGAGTCTTATAGACACTAAGAACTCCTTAGTAATAGGACACTTCTAGTGCCTAAGTGAATAGTTAACTTAAACTTAGAGACTTTAGGAGGGTTTGCCATACGACTAGGCTAAGCCTCAAGACCTAAGGTGACTCACCTATCCTATGGCCTAAACAAGCTCATGCCTATCTCCTTAGCCAAAACCCAGATTAAACCCAAATTTAATGAAACTCAATAGAAATCTAAATCAAACATATTTGAATTAAAATTTAAATCCAATAGAACTTGGGTTGAGGAAATTAGATTGATTAACTCAGTTAACCATTTTAAGCTTAAAATAATTTAAGCCCAAATAAAATAAAATTAAATCATATTAAATCAAACCAAAAGCATAAAATCAATGCATAAACATAAATAAACTCAAAAGTAAACCCAAAATGAGGTTCAAAGTGGCAAATAGGTTATTTGACCTAGAGTTAACTCATGTGGGCCCCACTAAGTTAAAGTCAACAAACCAAAATTGTCCAAATTAAATCACTCTGAAGGCTCAAAATCATCAAATGAATATGCTTAAACATAAAACTAAATAAATCTAAATTAGATAAGATCTCAAATGGGTTAATTGGATCATTTAACCTCGAGCCCAATTTAAGTTAAAATGGATTCAAATCAAAATTAACATCAAATCAAATGAAATCAAATACTCTAAATCATTATGATCACTTAATCAAACATGATTAGAGCTTAAATACACCTTGGTTGAGTCAAACAAAACATTTAACTCATTGAATACGACCCATTTGAACTCAAAATGGGTCAAATCTAAATCAAGCCAAATTAACCTAAATAATTGACCAAAACATTCCAAATTATTCATAAAGCACAATTGGAGCATAATCTAAACATAAAATGACAAATTGAATCACATAAATCAACTTAGCCAATTTTGGTCAAAGTTGGTCAAATTTGGGTCAAATTCAAAATTAATCCAAATCAATCAATCAAAATATCATAAATGATCAATTAAACATAATTAAAGCAAATCCAAAGCCAATGTGTCAAATCAGGTTGCTTGAACCCAAACCAGCTCATTTGGGTCAACATGAGTAGACTCCAATTAACCCAAATTAGATAAAACACTTAAAGCATCATGTAAAAAGTTGAATTTCAACTTCTATGGCTAGGTGAAACCAAGAGAAATAAAGAGAGAGAGAGAGAGAGAGAGAGAGAGAGAGAGAGAGAACTAAATCTTGCAAAACCCCCACTCATCCATTCCTCTCCATCTCTTGCATTGATTGAGACTGACCTCGCAGCAAGAAGAGAGGACTTTGGTAGCTAAAATCCAAAGTCCCCAATCAGCCATGGCCACCAAACCACCTCCCCATCACAATTAATGGTGATTTTTGGCCCCACCATTAAGAGAGGACTAAAAGAGGCACCCAATAGATCGAATTTCTGAATTAGAGAAGCTTCAGGAACTCCTCTGAGCAAGAAGAACCCCTTTCCACTTCTTTTCGACGTGAGAATGACCCAATCCAAGCAGATTCGGTGAAGTGCGATGGAGGTTGGTGATTATGATGTTCCAAAGGAAGGCAAGAGACCATATTCATTCCAAAGATTTATCTCGCATCCAGGAACATGTTCGAATCAACTCTGTCGAAAAAAATTTTCTCCAGCGAGGTAATTTTCAAAACCCGTAGCAAGCCATAGGATCTCTTATTTATGATGATGCTTGCACAATTTTAAGAATTTTCATTAGATATCCCTTACATCTTTCATTTTACACAATCCCAATGCAAAAATAGGAGTTTTTCAGCATGAATCATCGTGAAATCGAGCCCAAAATGGACCCTCGGTGTTCAATTTTCTCGTTCGTCCATCGGTCTCGTGTTTCGAACATCACTTTCAACCTTTGGGAAGAAGATGCATGTCTAATCCTCTATTAATAGGGATGGATGATTGCGATTAGAAGGAGATCTGGTCAGATTTCATCCCTTAGATCGCGCGATTCAATATGGACCGTCCCATCTATGATCGGACGGTCCGACCGAAACCACTCCTTCCCATTCAAATGTTGCATCAGCATTGCATGGCTCAATTGGGCATTGATGCATGGAACTGCGTAGCCCAATCAACGCCGCATGATGCTGACTAAGTTAAGTGAGAAAATCAGATTTTCAGATTTTAAGAATTATTAAATTGAAAACTTCAAAATTGTAAAAAATAAAATACTCAACAATTACAAATAGGGCTCGTTGGCTTCATCTTTTCAAGAGGAATCCAACAAGCTCAAAATCCCTAATTTCTATTAAGTATTTAGAGCTTAATTTTAGTTTTAGTGAAAATTAAATTTTATTAATTAAACCAAAAATATAAATAAGATTGACCCAAAACTTTTAGGGATTGAAATGGATATCAAAATACATCTACCATAAAAATATCAAGTCAAAATAATTTCTAGATTGAGAAACATTAAATTTTGAAGCTCAGATTGTCTATTTTAGTAAAATAAATTAATAAATTTTATGAAAATTAGAAAATCTTTAGAATAGCTTAAATCACTTCAGTTAACATCTAAGATCCTTAAGAAAATAATATGATCTTCTTAAACTTAATAAAACTGAAATAAATACTTAGGGTTAAGAGAATTAAATAAAATTAAACTCATAATAATATGAAATTAAATCAACAAAAAATCAGAAATAAAATAACACTTAAATAATTGTTAATCAAACCTCAAATCAGAAAATATCACATAATCCTCAAATGAAACAAAATTAAATATAAATTTGAACCTAATTAAGTTAATAAAACTCAATTAAATAATTAAATTTTAAATTAAACTCATAATTAAACAAACCAATGAAACTTTAAACTCAAATTAAATTAATCTTATTAAACCTATACCAAACATTGAATCTTAACCATATAAACCACTTAATAACTTAAAGCAATTTGAATATTGATTAATCACTAAGAATTAAAAACCAAATTGATTGTAAATCCAATTCATCCTAATCATTTAATATTAGTCAAATTAAACCAAATAAAGTTAATGTAAACTCAATCAAATTAATATATAACTAAATCAAATCTAATTCAATCTAATTGGAATAAGATAACTAATTAATCATTAAATATATAAACCTAAAAACTAAATCAAACATGAACTCATAATTAAAGTATTAAATGAAATTCAATGAACATAATAAAGGAATGAAATCAAATAAAACTCTAATTATAAATAATCAAACTTAATTGAAATAAAAATAAACAAATAATTCACTTAATATAATCAAAACAAAGAACAACAACAACAACAATAATAATCTTTTAATCAATCAAATTTAAGTAAAATGCTTAATTAACTCTATTAAATCAAATCACTCACATGTGCAATGAAGTCATTAATTTCTAATTAAATAAATCTTTATTTAATCTAATAATTTAAAATTGAATTAACCTTAATCAAATCTAATCAATTAAACATCTTATTAATGCAAACTTAATAAATAAACCCATCATTTTAATAAACCAAATTGATTTAATTAAATCACATTAAAACTAATTCTTAAATCAAACACTTAATTAAATTTATTATCAAGATTTAATCAACATGATAATAATTAATCAAATCTTTAATTAATCTATAAGTAATTTAATCAAATCCCTTAATTAAGCCAATTATTTAATTAAGTTAATCATATTAAACTTAAGCCTAATCAAACATAAATTCAAACTTAATTAAATTTCAATTAAGTGCCAAGTAAATCTTATATTAAACCAACTTGGTAAATCTAAATCATCAAATCATTAATTGCAACATTAATCTAAACAAACATGAAATCAAATTAAAAGTTTCAACAAACAAATAACCTAAATCAAATCAAACTCTACTCAACTTAATGAAAATATTAATCAACCTATCATTAAACCTTAATTATGTTTATCAAACATTTTAATCAAGTCAAATCAAATAAATAAAGATCAAATTAAATTAAATAATTTCAGCAAACCAAAAGAATGATCAATATATAAACTAAATAACTAAGTTTAAGAAATCAAACCCTTAATTGGAATTCAAATAAATGAGCACATTAAACTTCAAATAAATCATAAGTTAATTGGAATACATTCACCAATCTAAACCAAACTTAAATGATATAATAAGATCAATGAATCTTAACAACATTGAAATGATATTAATCATATGAAATTAAAATCTTAAATTAAAACCTAAAAGAAAGGAATTAGATATCAATTTAAAGGATATTGAATTATGAAAATCTAATTAAATCAAAGCATTTAATCCAAAATTAATTAATCAAAACACATGAAATTAAATAAACTTAAACTTTATTAGATATCAATTTAAAGGATAATGAATTATCAAATTTTAATTAAATCAAAACATCTAATCTAAAATTAATCAATCAAAATACATGAAGATTAAACAAACTCAAATTTTAAAATCAAAATCGAATCAAACAAACATTAATCAAATCAAATAAATTACACAAATTCAAATGGGCAAATTAAGATACATAAGGACCTTAATTAGACTTTTTAGGATTAAGATTTAGGAGTTAGGATGTATAATAAGGTGAGTTCCATTCAAAAAATGGAATTCATCCTACTCTTCATTCTTGAAAACCTAAACTTCACTTTAACCAAATAAAAGTAAAATAAAAATGAAAAATAAATCATTAAATCATTTGAATTGAAACCACTAAAAGGTAACATTTAAATAAATTCAAACTCCAAATTGATACTTAAACTAAAAAGCCTAGTAAAGTCTTCTCACATAAGCCCTCTTTTCACACATACTAGGCCACCATACCATAGAATTAGGTTGATGTGTTGATTGTATGGTTGATGTTATGTTTTGTTTTGTGATGTAATGTTTTAGACTATATATTAGGAATGTAGATCGTAAACTGGATGTTAGGCCGTTGATAGTCTAACATTAGTTTCTACAGGAGATTATGCTTAATGAGACGTTGTAAAAATAAAATATAAATATTTTGCTTGCAGGTTTCTTATGCCCCTAAACATAATTCAAGTTAGAACATGTTGGTTAGCCATGTGTAGGGTGCTAAGTCCAAATTATAAAATATAACTACTTGGGTTGTATGTATGTTTAGTTAACCTCTATTTTATAAGTGTAGTTAGATTTACTTTTATATAAAATATAATTTTGTAATAGGAATTAGGATTAGTGCTATGAGGGATTAGGATGAGTAGTGGCCAGAAGGCTTAGTCCCTAGGGTGCCTTGTGATGCCTTGAAGTAAACCAGATTGAAAATCCAACGAGAACATAAAGAAGTGAAGAATGAAAACCCCCATAGCATGTATTCAATTTCAATTGTAATATTATTTTATAATTCTAGGTTGTATAAGGGTAGAGTTTGGCTACCCATCTTTTCTCTTTTTTCGGGGTGTACGATGGTACCCGACTGTTGAGGCCTTTTATTCTTTTGCATTAGTTTATAGAATTGTTTGATGATGACTTTAGATTGCACACTAAAATTGCATGCTTTTCCTAGTTTCTTCATGTTTGATGTTTGAATGTGTGGCCTAGATACGGTAGGCTCTTAGAATAAAATTATTTTTTCTACCCCAATTAATCACTCATAACTAAAATTCTTAACAACTCATAACCTCACCATAAAGCCTAGGTTTTAAATAAGATAATAAAAATATTTAGCAACCCCTTAGCTGAATGTTGTATGTCTCACATCATGCATGCATATTCCTTCTTCCTTCAATACGGGAGATCTCCATTCTTGCATGATAGGGGAATGCTCAACTGTGAGGGCATCCCTTGTGGAGAACACCCTCTTCTCACTGATTTAACCAATAACATCTTTCATCATGCATTTATGCATAAAAAAGCCCAAGCCTTTATCTAAATGAAGTGTAAAAATAGAATAAAATTTGTATAGCTTTTTTAAATTTAGTTCAAGTCATACACTTATACCATTCATGCTATAGTCTCTTAGGGAGTGGGTTTAGGATTTTAGTTTCTTTCCAATTAAACAACTACCCTAGCCATCTTGCAATTTTATAAGACTGGACTACATGATTTTGAATCATAGGAGGTGTTAGCTGGCAGCCACTAGTTATAAGTCTAGACGTCATACGGCTTATCCTCTCTTGTGGAGATTAACCATTATGTTCACTCTTCACTTAGATTTAGGATGCTCTTTAGCTTGTGCTAAAGCTCTCTTGATTTAGGATCCCATGTAGTTTTTTTTTTCTTTCGGGCTACAAGCATAAATCCTCACCTCTTAATACTATCTTGTGTTATTGGATTATAAGCCCTAGCAATCTAATACGATTTCAACTCGAATAAATAAATCTCTTCAATTTTAAATATATAAATCTCAACTATATGGTAGATTAGAATGCTCACTAGGTTTCCTAGTATCATGAGTATTTACTTATCTTCCTTCGAATTCCAAAATAAGTCTTTCCAATTGAACAATTCTATTTGATTTTCCAAATATAACTAATTTTTTGATAGTCTAGTTTGAAATCTTTGGAGACCCTAATTTCCTACTTTAATTGAGGGTATTCTTAAGAAATCTTATTTTCTTGGAAGTAATTAACTATGGAGGCTTGCCTCTATAGAGAACTTAAGAACTTGGCTTAAAGTAAACTCTAATTTACTTTTTCAAGTAAAGTAAAGGAAAGATCTCTGGTATATTTTAAGACCCATCATGCCTTAGGAGTCTTTATTAGAGATTAGGTCCATTATAGAATGATATTTCTATCTTTAGAAATAGTACATCATACCTTAATATCATACCTGATCACTTTAATAAGTAGCCAATAAGATCTGTGTGGTGTCCCACATCCAAAAAAAACACCACAGATTTTTTCTTTATATGATCACTTCAATAAGAACCCTCTAGGCCTCTTCTTCTGGCTAGTGATTCAGGTAGCAACTACTGAGCTCGTAGTTCAACATTTCTTCCCAGTGATGATTCTTTTCATGACTGGCCCCTCAAAATGACCAAATATTTCAAATACAAAGGCTCTTTCTCGAGTAACCTGAGTAGTAGTAGCGGCCATTCCAGTCATTCTCCTCCCTTGCACAGGTTGGTGTATAGAATATGTAGTTGCTTCAAGTAAAGGACTATTTGCAATATTAATGGCTAGGAAGTCTAAGCTACTAAATTAAATAGTAGCTCTAAAATCACAGTATTCATAACAGCACTAGCCAGACGGATATTGGCCCTACGACATAGCTACACGATCAACGGTATGTTATGAAGATCCATTGATATAAAAAATAAGCATATTAGTCATAAGGACATGATTGGCTTAGTTTTTTGACTTAAAATGCTCCACTATCACTATAGCTCAGACTCGACTAACCAAAGATGGAAAGAGAAACCTATCCCTAGTGGAGTCGCCAAAAATCTGTGGGCTCCAAAAATTCACCACCGACCTCTCGATGAAGAGAGAATGATTTAATGTCGATCAAATATTTAGAAGGTAGATAGAATAGTAGATAAGACACTACCTAGAGATTTCACCCTCATTTTGTGAGGATTTAGATCTGGTTCCAAGTTTCCTATAGGCCCAAGCACCTATAGTTAATTACCCCTCCCAATGTTGAGAGAGAACTTTTGATTAATGCTAGTCGTTAGATCACTAAATGTGTAACATATAGTAGCAGCATGTGCAATTTTGGAATTTAGATTTGTGAAATTTATCATATTAACTTAAAGTGGATGGTTGGGGGAATGAAGATGTGCCCGATCAAGATACCATGGTTCAATCATCCCGGGTTGCCGCGGTCTCTAGTCTACTTAGTCAGAGGAGTTAGTCGACCCAACCTGACTAAAGGATCCTTGTCAGTAGCCATGGGTTGCATCGTCTAAGGAGGCCTTGTAGACTGGGTGTTGTTTGTCTAAAGAGACAAGCTTAAGTCCACCTTAGCTAACATAGAGCTTTTTCCCTATCTTATAGTTCACAACTCAAAGGACAGAGCCTTTGGGGAGTACTACAGTCATGAACATAATATAATGGTATCATTTGGCGATACCTGATTAGAGGATTATGATCATAACCGCATCATATGTGGAGCATACTAGCCAAACCATGCAGACACAGGGCAAGGGCCACATCCTTACTGGTATGAGATTGATTGAGAGTGAACATAGTTGAGTACTTGATTTGACTTTGGCTCATTTGTGAGCTAGAGTTTTCTTAATTTTTCACTAAGATAAATAATTACGGAAGGTGGATGAATTGAATTTTACTTTAAGTTTTTTTGGTTTATGATTTTTATTTAGTCATTTTGAGCTTAATAATTCATCAAAATTTTCATTTGGATTGATATTTAATTTATATTAATCTAATTTTAAATTAGAATCACATTTTGATGAAAGTATCCCCTCTGATTGAAATCTCCATTCAACAAAGCTATCATCATGGTATATGAGTTTGCTTGATCATTTTATTTATTGTTCCAAATCCTCTTGACTCTATTAATTTAATAATAGAGGATCAGATTTAGATTCACATTTTAAGAATTTTACATTTGGGAATATTGAATATAAATATCTTAAATATTTTAGAAATGATGACCCCTTCGGTTGATATCTTCAATCAATTTAATCATCATTAGGATAGACCTTGTCAACTCTGTTCTTTTGTTGGTTAAGGATTGATTCCACAACTTGCATTTAGAAATTTGAATTGAAATATAATAATTAAAAAAATTGAACAATAGTAATCCCCTATGGTTGAAATCTACGCTCGCCATAGCCATCACTAGGGAATTTGACTCTAAAATTTCTGTATTTAGACCTTTGATGATCATATGCAAATGTAAAAATCAAATCACCCTTCTTGGTGATTGAGCATTTGATTTAGAATAATCCTGTCAACTCTTATTTTTCAAGGAGGATTGGATTGATTAAGTGGGACTTACGACTTCACCATATAGATAAAAAGGCCCAATTGGATTTATTTTCAATTTTATTGAATTTTATGTAATTCATAAAATTTGTATGTTTTACGAGGAAATTGATGCTTAGGCCCAAGATGCTCCTTATGAAACATGTAAATCGATTGGGAGTACTTACATACTTCTCAAGATGCTACCTTTGAAATTATTTCATCTATTGATATGGTCATTTGTACAAATCTCAAGATAGTGATTAGAAGTTTGGTTGCCTCAGCATGCATGAATGATTTCATTTTAAAAGAATTGATTGTCTTTATGCATTTGAACACAAGCTTTCAATATAGGATTTGCATTGAAATACATGCATAAGACAATCTTTCAAGCCACTTGTGAGCATTCTAATATGATGAAATTAAATGTCAAAATTATCTCACTATATAAATCATTTTATCTAGAAGCAACTTATGTACATTTCAATACTATAGTTTGAATGTTAAGTTGCATCGAGATGTATATAAGTCTTGATCTTTTGGATTAGTCACACTTATCAAAGAGCTTTCAAGATCGCCACAAATCTAAACCAATCCATTTGATTATATTTTACTATTTAGTGTGAATAGTGATACTACCATTTGCACATTGGAAAATGATCAATTCATGCTCATACTCATGAGCCATCAAGCCCCATGTAAGCTCTTCAAATTCAGTTGCACTTGTTGACCTCACTTTTAGAGTGAGTTCTCTTTCTTTTCCTCTTAGACCTAGGAGTCTTCTAGACACTAAGACTTCTTTAGTCATAAGATAGTTCTGACGATTAGGTGAACACCTAACCTAAGCCTATAGGTTATGCCTTAGGGATTAGGATAACACTCCTACCCTACAACCCAAGTCTAATCCAAGCCTGCCATCCTAAGCCAAACTCAATACCAAATCCAAATCCAAATCCAAATCTAAATCCAAACTCCAAGTCAAATGATTGAAGCCTATGATCAAATCCTAAACCAAAATCAACCTAAGGCCTATGATTTTATCTTATGGACTTAGCCTTATCCCAACTAAATCAATCCAAAATCAATTTATATCTTCAATTATCTTCCCAAATATAAATCAAATATACATAAAAAATGATCAAAACTAAATCAAACTAAACCAAATTAAATCAAAACCCTTCCTAAGCCATATCAGTTAACCTTCATCAACTTAGCCAAATCTTAGCCCAAATCACTTCAAATTCAATTCAATCATATCTTCAATCATCTTCACAAACACAAATAAAATATACATCAAAATGATCAAAATAAATTAAACTAAATCAAAATCCAAATCTAAACCCTTTAAGCTAGTTTCATGGACTTAGCCAAATGCCATTCAAAATCAAACCAAATTCAATTGATTTTCTTACAAATCAATCATTTCATCAATCACCATTCTAAATATAAATGAAATCTACAATCATCTTGCCAAATCAAAATCAACCCAAGTCAAACCCAACTTAGCCCATTTTACTTGAAATTTTCAAATGAACCAAAACTCATCTGAACCCAAACCAATTGCAATTGGATTTATATATCAATCCCAAATTCATATATAAACTCAACTAAATCAAACTCAACCTAAAATCAGGCCAACTAAGCCCAATTAGCTCACTTGACCCAAAGTGACCAATTTGACCTCTTTGAACCAAAATCCAATTCTAGCCAAACCAAAGTGAATCAAACCAATCCAAACTTCATGACATGATTGTTGATCATTATAGGTTCATCAATTATCATAAATTAGGAAGAACTACGTCAACCTAGCCCTTTGACCAAGTCAACCCTTTTAACCCATATGAACCAAAACTAGCCAAATTACAACCTATGCCAAATCTCTTAAAACTAATGATTCATACCCATCCAAAATCAACACTTGAACATGACTTGACCTTCAATTGAGTCAAACCTAACCCAATTAGCTCTCTTGACCAAAGTTGACCCAAATTGACTTGTATGGTCAAAATGGGTCAAATCTTAATATAAACCAAATTGATTGTAACAAATGACTCAAGTTCATTCCAAATTGACTATTGAACTTGACCAAAGCCTCAATTGAGCCCAATTGACCCACTAGACCCAATGACCTATTAAACCCAACTTGATCTAAAGGGTCAAACCAACCTAAAACCCAATCAAATCCAAATTGAACTCAACCAATGCTCACAACATATTGTAAATGATCAACCAAATCTAAACCAAGCTGTGACCCAAGCCAATTTGGTCAATTGGGTCAAATTAGTCAACTTGACCCATTTGACTCAAATAAACCAGAACCAAATCTAAACCAATTTAAACCAAACCAATGACACCAATACATCCCAAATGATCATATAAACTTCACCCAACCTTAAGTTTGACCCAGTTTGATAAATTGGTCAACTTGACCCAACCTAGCCCAAATTGACCTAATAGGTCAAATTGAGTTAAATTGAACCCAATGAAATCCAAATGAGATGAAATTTGGTCCAACTCACTTTTGACTCATTTCATATCTGTCCAAATCAAATCCAATGCCAAATGACTATCCTACCCTTAGGCTAGGGGTATCACATGAGGCAAATCACCCATGTAAGTGGTCATTTCCATTACTTGAACACTTGGAACCCTCCCATTGGTCCGCATAAGCTTCTAGGACACTACCCAACCTGACCCAAGGGTGGTTTAATCAGCCATGACCCATGGGGAGGTGAAATCACCTCACCTCCCCCATTGGAGCATTTGAAACCACCAAAGACATCCACTACCTTCCTTAGCAGCCACCTCCACCCTCTTACCCAACCAAACCGAGCCACCTCATCCACTGAATGACTCCAAAACCCTCTGAGGTGGCAAAATGATCAAGAAGAAGCCAAACTAGCCCAAGCAGTATGATCCAAGGAAAGGGGGGTATACACCCTCTCATTTCCACTCAATCCCACACACTTGCATTTCTTAGAGCCATAGCTACCCAAGACGAGCCACCAGAGACTTTCCCCAAGCTCCCAAGGTCATTCCAGATTTCCCACTCTCAAATTTCCATAAGCTGAAACATGGGAGCCATCCCTTCGATCTCATTTTCTCAAGGCTTGACCAAAGTGCAATTAACTTTGCACACTATCCTTGGAGGTAGGAGCGAATCACCTCCCAAGCTTCTCGATAATCAGAGGGTGGACTTCGATCAACACCGACCACCTACATCTCGTGCATTGGACTCCTTAGCTATCCACCTCAAATTGGAGCTTTTCATGATTAATTGGCTTCATTTCTACTAGACGAAGCTTTCTCAATCGGATTTCACACCGGTCTTAACCTCTAGTGAGGTATTCCATTGAAACCGAGCTTAGAGTAAAAATGTGTTGGAGCTTTTTGAAGAAAACTTGCATCCCGTGCGATCTTGGCTGTTGGATCTCTTCGGATCCTTCTTGTGAAGGTGTGGGATCTATTTGAGATCAATCCGAGCTTGGGTGAGCATGAATCAATTGAAGGAAGGCAGGACAATGTCCATCTTCCGTCAATTGATAGATGAGGGATCACACACCATCCATTCCGTGTGATTGGAATGGACGGTCGTGATTAAATCTGATAGAATTATCCATTTTAATCCTTTAGCACCGCAAGATTAATCATGGTCATCTGATTTTGGATCATATGGTGCATGAGAAAGCACATCCGCTGACTTAGCATTGATGGTGACAACTTAAATAGCCAATCTCGCGGTGCCATGTGGAAAGCACAGCACGTGGCGCCGACAGGATTAAGGGCTAATTAGGCTTAATTAATGTGTTTTAATTATTAACACTTAAATACAAATAAATACTCATTTTAAAGGTATTTTAGAGCAGAATTCAATAAAAATATTATGAATTAATTTTGAATAGTAATTAGAGATTAATTAAGGTTTAATTAAGAAATTAATTAGCTTAATTACTCTTTGATTACTTAAGTAATTAATCCTAAACTTTGTGGGTTAATTAAATGGGATGACCTCAGCCTCCCATAATTTTCTTGGGATTTGTTGCTTAATTAATCAGGGAAATTGACTAATTAAGCTTTAATTATCCTTCTAAGTTAATTATTCATTAATTAATCACATGAACAATAAAGTGTCAATTAATTAAGAGGTTAATCATCATCTAATACGAAATGGACTAATGGAATGGGATTGAGGCCTCCTCCCCAATCTATTTCCCAAAGTTCATTTCTCTTTTTCAATTAATTAATCAAATGGTTTAATTAATTAATCAAATGGCTTAATTAATTAAATTAAAATCATAATCATATCAGAACTTGGTTAATTAAATTTATGGTAGACCCTTAGGTGTTCAACAACTTAAGGAAATCCTAAGAAAATCATAGTTAACTCACATGTGTGGGGGAATTATAAGAGTACTTAATTAAGTTTCCTTAACTTAATTAGCCATTAATTATGAGCCAATTGCATTAGGCCCTTTCATTTCTTAGGATCAATGCTAACCTAATTTTCAATGCATGTGCATATTATATTGGCTCATAATTATTTGATGTTAATGCATATTACAACCTAATTAACCCATAAAATTAACATGATTACATTTCATTAAATAAAATTAATTAACCAACATGGGAATTTGTTAGGATCAGCAAACCTTCTCTCACATTCCTAAATCAAATTAAAACATGAAATTAAAAATGACATTAAGAAAGCTGTGGTTTTCCTCAAATGATTTTATTTGGTTTGATTGTTCATAGGAATTAAATTGGTTGGATTAAATCATGCATTTATATTTATTTCTTTCTTTCCAATCATGTTAAATGTTGTATGTCATTTGAAATCATGCATTCATCTTTTTAAAGTTAATTAAATCAAATTATTTTTCTTTATGTAAGCTTGCATGTGTTGGACTAATTTTCAATATGTGTGGCTATTATCATTAATAAATTTAAATTATTTTTTTAAAAGTTTATAAATCAATTACATTGATTAGACTAATAGTAGTTATGAACATATATAGGTTTTCATATGTTTATAGCTTAGACATGTGAAACAAAGCTTTCTTTTCCTTAATTCATATGTAGTTTTGCATGTATTTGGATGTTAACAAGTTTATAGTTCGGACATCCCGGGAACACGAGGCATTATCTAGCCCAAGGACGTCATTTGATTACCTCACTTCCCTAATTAACAATGACGTACTTGTTTGATTTCATTTACTTGTGCTCTTACATTAGAACTTGGATGGAACTTTACTCCATATGCGTAAATATTTTAATCAAATAAAAATACAATCTTCACATGGTTTTCTTTCATTTATTTATGTATACATCCACATGTATTGGAGAAAAGCAAGTGTTTAGTCTGGACAACCCGGGAATACAAGGCTTTTGCTAACCCCAAGAAGGTCATTTGATTACCTCACTTCCTTGGCTAACAATGGTATGTACTAGCTTATGTCTCTTATACATATATGTGTGTGTATTTAATTATGGAATTAGAAACACCTTTTCTTTTATTAAAATCACATGTATTCAGAATTGACTAAGTGATTGAATCAATTAGCCATATGATTTGGAGCTTTCTTTCCCATGTTCATGTATATAAATCTATATATGCTTGAATGCAAATGGGTATATAGTTTGGACATCACGAGAATATGAGGCTTTAGTTAGCCCCAAGAAGGTCATTTGATTACCTCACTTCTCTAGTTAACAATGACACATACCTATTTAACTTCATCCATATGTATTTTTGTATAAGAATTTGAATAGAGCTTTAAACTAATATGATTAAATAATTCAATCACATAAAAGTATATAAACTTCAAATACATATCTACATTCATCATATAAGTGTGCTAAAATATATTGTTGTATAGATACATTTAGGATTAAATCATATGTATGTTACATCTCATTGAAAGGAATGACTTGACATATGTTATGTGATAGTAATTCAATTAGATTAATCTTAAGATGCCTTTCACATTGAATAGAGTTATTTAGGATGAACCTAAACTTAGGTTTAATTTAAAATGTGTAATAAGTCATTCACTAAAGAGAACTAAATCAAATTAACATGCTTTAAAAAAAGTGGCTTAAGGTAAGATGAAAGAGGGCAATCCTCTTCTTCATTTTATAACACTTAGTTGCTAAGTGTAAATCAAATGAAACAAAATAAAACACAAATTAAAATTCTCAAATCAATTAAATAACTTCATGGGAAATCAAGCCTTCATGTTAAATTAAATCTTTCTACACTTAGAAAACTATAATTTAAGTAAGACATACCACTCAAGCTTTAACACACACATTAGAATTAAGTCACCACTTCTAGTTCTATGTTAAGACAGTGCATGATGTGATGCATATTTTGTTTTGTGATGTATTATTTTAGATTGGATGTTAGGGTGAATGCCTCATAGACTGGATATTAGGCCAATATTAGCCTAATCATATTTTCTGTGGGGGATTATGCTTAAGGGGAGTGCTTAAAATAAATATTAATGCTCTCTTTGCAAGTTACTTAAACCCCTAAGCATAATCCAAGTTAGGACACGTAGGCTTGGTTACCCATGTGCAGGGTGCTAAGCCAAAATTATAAATATAACTGCTTAGGAATGTATGTATGTTTAGTTAACTATGTTTCATGTATAGTTAGATTTACTTTTCTTACTTTTAATATAATTTTGCATTAGGAATTAGGATTAGTGCTATGGTGATTTAGGATGAGCATTGGCCAGAAGACTTTGTCTTGGGGTGTCATGTGATGCCTTGAAACCTACCAAATCAAAGAAGCAAGGAAGAAATAAATGAAGAATGAAGACCCCGATAGCATTCATTCATTATAAACTATAACTATTTAGAAATCTAGGTTGTATAAAGGTAGAGCTCAGCTACCCATCTTTTCTTTTTCAAGTTATACTGTGGTACCCAACCGCACCAACATCTTATTCTTTTGTGGTAGCTATAAAAACAATTGATAATTTGTTTAGTTTGTGCATAAAAAATAACATGCTTTTCATAGTTCCTTATAATTGATGCTTTAATGTGTGGCCTGGATGTGATTAGGCTCTTAGGAAAAAATAAATTTTCTATCCAATTACAATTCATAACTAAAGTTTTAAATAATTCATAACCTCACCTTAAATCCTAGACATTAAATAAAATAATTAAAATATTTAGAAATCCCTTAGCTAAATGATTGAATGTTTCACAACATGCATATCATATTATTTCACTCTTGAAAATAAGGGATTTCCATCCTTAGGGGAATGCTTGACCTGTGAGGGCATCATTGTGGTGGAAAACACCCCTTCTTACTGATTTAGCTAATAATCTACTTCATCATGCATCTAAGCATATAAAATCTTAAAGCCTTTGTCAAAATGAAGTGTCAAAATTGAAATAAAATTTGAAAATATTTTTGCATTATATTAAGTCATTACTCATATCACTCATGCTCTAGTCTCTCAGGGAGTGGGTTTAAGGATTTTTAGTCTCTTTCTAAATAAATAACAGCCCTACGATCTACGTTGTGTCCCCCCTTACATCCAAAAGTAAACACCATAGCACTCAATTGAAAATATTCTAAATTCACCAACATAAAATATAATGATCTCAATACGTTGGATGAATCATCTTCAAGTTCATTAATGAATTATCGAGTCCCTTAGATGTGTCACTTGAGTACAATTTTTGTCAATTGACTTTCGATTTAAAACTTAACACTTTCACATAAGTTTTAAATGAATTTTGAATGTTTGAGAGATTTTTTATTCGTGTTTTCATTTTAAGTCTTTCATAAGCTTTCTTTTTTGTCTTTGCATTTACATTTTTTATTCAACATGACTTGGGTTTATTTATTTTCTCCAATTTAAGTCTCGTGAAAGTCTAAATATTATGATAAAATTTCGGCAGCACTTCTTCTAGCTTGGGAGATTTCTACCAAAACTAGGCCTCCAACTGTCTAAAAAGACACGCATGGGTGGTGTTTTGCAACACCGCTATCGTATGAGCTCCAACCTACTCATCTAAAAAGACGTGCATAGGCTCTTCGAGTACCTATATAGAAATCAAGCATAATGTACTTCGCACATCCATACATATTTTATACATTTGCGAGTGATGCAAGGCGATGATGCAATCAACAAGCTAATATGAAATCTCTCTTTTTTTTTCACACCTTTTTTTATTATTTTTTATTTTTTTGAAATCATAAAGAAAGAGAGAAGAAGAGATCGACACTTGTTTGGCCCCTGATCGGGAGAATGCTAAGCGTGGGCGAAGGGGCTTGCGACTCGGTTTGCATGGACGGGAAAGAGAGATGCTGCTGCTTGGTGCGTACAGTTGGTTTGCTCAAGGACAAGTTTGGTTGCTGCTCTGTGGACAGAGAGCTGAGAAACTAGATTTGCATGCGGACAAAGAGCAGGGAGGCCGAGCGTCATGCACTGCTTGGCTCGCGTGGTTGGGAGGAAGAAACAGAGGGGGGATCGGCTGGTATGTGCTGCTCGGTTGACTGAGAGTCTGAACGGGAGGAGGAATGGTTGCTCAGCTCGATTGGGTTTGACTTTGACTACTGTTCAAACAGACGAGAAGGGATTCGACTGAGAGAGAATGGGAGGGAGGATACTCAATCGTGCAATGCTCAGGTCGGACGACCAGAGGGATGAGAGATGGCTTGGGATCTCCGTGTGTGAGGCAGAATGAGAGCTAGAGATGAAACTGAGAGGGGATTTTGGTCGAGAGTCACACAAAGGAAGCTGCTCGGAGCCTTTTCTTTCATGCAAATGGGGAAGATTAGGGTCGGTTATGTAGGAATTGAGGGTTGTGTGAGTGTTATGAGATTTAGGGTTGGGAAATATGGGTATTTATAAAGAGCACTTGTATTTAAGTGATTAAATTAACCCTAACTTATATTTTTATGATGACATAATCATGTAGTTAATATATATGTCAATTTTGGGTTATTCTGATATTTTAGACTCAATGGCATAGTCCATTTCACAATCGAAGATCATTTGGTTCAAGTCGGCATCGAATCAGATCAATTCCAGTTCAAAATATGCATTTTCTCTTCCAACAGCTTGATGTTCATGTAGACTCCGCAGAATCGATCGCAAATAGTCTCATTTGATAGATTTTTGACATTTTAATGCTAACAGCATGATCAATTTTACAAACAGAGGTTGTTTGAGCATCATCGTAGCCTCTTGAATCTGTTATATGCGTAGGCATCGATGATCTTCTTTCTTGATCGGTCAACCGTCGAGTTGTGCAATATGTATATTCTGATCAATTTTGACGTTCTCAACAGGTTGATGAAATTCATTCATCAATCGGAGATCATTTTGACTAATTTTGATGATGCATAGTGCATTTCAGCACCGATTTGCATGTTATTGTATCCGAGATGATCGACTTCATCCTGTGAGTTTGACTTGACTTATGGCGCATCCATGGAGGTGGAGGTCAATAAGCATGACTCATCCTTAGGTCCTTATTGACCTGTCAAAGTGGATTCAACCCATAGTAAACCTAGTTTGGTTCAATCCAAGTGAACCAAGGTTTTCAAAGAGAATAAAATTCCCATTTGGAAAGGCTACCCACCTCCCTACCCCCTTGGCAGCCACCTTTGTCCCTCTTTGGGTTTAGTCCTTGACCAAGGAGAGGATATCCTCCCATTGACCGGCCATTGGTCTACCTCAAAAGAGGTGTACACCACATGACAGGCCACCAAGCTTCTCAAGTCGCTCAAGACCATTCACCTCAGAAGTCTCCTACCATCTCCAACTACTTCAACAATCATTAGTTATGGGTTTAATTGCATTAGAACCTTAGCTCATTATTGATTTTATTTTCCATCATTTCATCATAATTTCTAGACCCTTGATTATTGGTTAATCAAATTGAGAAGCTTCTTCAGGAGGGAATATGAATGGTTAAATAATGAATTGAAATTTAATTAAATTATTAAAATCACTTAAGATTCTCAAAACTTCTTAATAAAAAAAGATGGGTAACAGTAATCCAAATCACTTAATATTTTCCTTAGGTTTAAGTAACTCAAAACCAAAAAAAATCTCAAACTTAAATTTAATCAATTCAATGAGGTTTAGAATATTCATAAGGATGTACTATGTCTTTGGGAATTAATGAATCCAAAGGTGGTGTTTAGTGGAGTTTTAATTGCTTTACTTAGTGCATTCATGTCTTTGAAATCACATAAAGAAATTTATATCAATTGCATACATTTGTAATAAGTAAATTGACTATTATCACTAATAAATCTCAAGGCTATTTTTTTTCTTAAGCAATAAAAAAACTATATGAAGAAGTTGCATTTATTGTATGCATTTAAATTAAGTAGAAAAAAACTATCATTAGTAAATCTCAAAGCCATTTTTCTTAAGCAATAAAAATACTATTTGAAGATTTTTTATTAATTGCATGCATTTAAACTAAGTGTAGCTATTATCACTATTAAATCCCAAATTATTTTATATATAAATGAATATGAGTTGGAATGTTAATTTTGATCATTTACATGTATGGATCATAACTCATAAAGGTATATAATTTGGACATCCTGGAAACACTAGACTTTAAGTAGTCCCAAGGGAGTTTCGATCACCTCATTTCCCTATTTTCAACAATGGCAGGTACCTTATGATTTGTGAAGAGTTATATGATAGTGATAAATCAATGTCATTATTTAAATGTAAAGTAATTTTCTCAAGATTCATCTTTATGTTCTTACATGTGCATGTATACTTTTGAATTAGCAAGTATATAGACATCCGATAACATGAGACTTTAAGTAGTCCCAAGGGGATCTTTGATTTCCTCACTTCCCCGGTTCAATAATGACATGTATTTGTAAATATATACATACGCATGTGTTAACATAAAGTTGAAATTGTATAAATAAAAAAGAGGGCCATTTCTTTCAAAAACATAATTCATGCATCGTATAATCGCAACCCATGCTATTCAAATAATGATCTAATTAATGCCTACTCATGCATGCATTGATTGTGATATGTTTAGTTAGGATTCCTAAACATGTTAAAAGTAATGATATTTTATTATTAAACTCTCATTAGATTCATTAAACTTAGGTTAACTTGTATCTTTCAAAATAAATTTCCTAACCTAAGTCCAAACATGAAAAAATCACAAATTATAAAAGCTACGAATCTTACCTTTTAGACCAAACCTAAGGGTAAGGATGAAAAGAAGTTTCCTCTTCCTCCCTATTCTTTATAATTTTGTAATTCATATTCAATACAATGAAATAAAATTTGCATCTAAAATTTATTTTAAGATAATAATTATGTAAAGGATAATCATCCTTAATGAGTAATTTGAAGATTCTATGCTAGAAAAATTCAAAATCTAATGCTAGTAAAGACATACCTCACTAAGCCTTACACACACTTTAGAATGATAGGCCACAGACTCTAGTCTTAAGTTAGGATGATGTTCATTATAGTGATGTGATAATTTTTTTTTATGATATGATATTTTAGACTTGATGTTAAAACTGTTTATGCATATAGATGTTAGGATGACATTATACTAATGATATTTTTTTCATAGGAGATCATGCTTAAGGGACCATTGTAATAATAATAAAAATATGAATGCTTCTGTGTTAATAAGTCCCTAAGCATGATCCAATAAGATAGGTGGGCTTGGTTACCTAAGGTAGGATGCTAACTCTAAATATGTGGAATATAATTGCTTATTTTGAATGTGTGTTATACTAATATCTATTTTGCATGTGTAGTTAGATTTAATTTTTCACAAAAATATAAGTTTTGTAATAGGATGGATAGTGGGTAGAACATATAGACTTGGGAGGCTCTGTAAAGCCTAGTGTGTTCAAATCCAACAAGTGAGGATGAAGAAGAGGTGAAGACCCCGCCATACTGTTCCTTTTATTGTAATTTTAATGGTAATCTGGGTTGTATAATAGTAGAACTCGTCACCCAATTTCTTTTTTTTTTTTGAAGTGTACGGCGGTACTTGGTTGCACCGATCTTTTATTCTCTTACAAAATTGATTGTTGTGTTTACTCTAATTACACAATAGAAATGACATATTTTTCATATGTTTCTTTAAGTTTGATTATTTGATGTGTGGCCTAGATGCGGTAGGCTATTTTGAAAAAATTAATTTTTTTGCCCTAATTTAATAACTTCAATTAAAAGTTAATCAACATAAAACCTAAGATGCTAATAAAAAATAAAATATTTAACAACTCTTTAGTTGTATAGTTGTATGTTACAATATCAGCATGCATATTGTTTCACTCTTGAAAATAAAAGATCTTCATTCTTGCATGATAGGGGACATGCTTGACCTACAAGAGCAATCCCTTATAGTGGAGAACATCATTTCTTTCTTATTTAGCCCATAACTAATTTTCATCATACATTTAGTCATAAAATCTCCCAAGCCTGAGTCCAAAATGATGAGTCAAAAATGAAATAAAAATATATGAATTTTACCACATTAATTTAGGTCATAACTTCCACACCAATCATGATATAGTCTCTTAGTAACTGAGTTTAAGATTTTAGATTCCTTCTTAATTAATAATAGCCTATATATCTTGCATTTACATATTACTAGCCCACATAATTTTAAAATCATATGAGGTGTTAGCTGGCAGCCTCTCTAGACGATTGTATGTTTAGAAGAGTCAGGATCAATTCATTGTCCTTAGTGGTAGTGAACCACTATATCTCAATCCCTCGAGTTGAATTAAGCCGAGCTCTTAGCTTGTGCTAAAACACTCTAGATATAGGTTCAGAGACTTTTTATTTCTCTTTTACTACAAGTATAAGTCTTCACCTCTTAGGCATTATCACAATCTTGTGTTGTTAGAATCTAAGTCCTAGCATTCTAATAAAGTTATAACTCAAATAAGTAATTTTCCCCCTTTCAAAAATATAAAGATTTACTGCACTCACTAGGCTTTTTAGTATCATCTGTGCTTCCTACTTATTCTCTTTTAAAATCTGCAAAGAACTTTTTTTATCTGAGCTCTTCCTGATTGCTTTCCAAAATGATCAATTCTTTGATTATATACCTTTAAAATCTTTAGAGACATTAGTTGGCTACTTTTAATTGAGTGTTCTTAGAAAATTCTTATTTCCTATGATGTAATTATCCATAGAAGCTTTCTTTTATAGGAAACTAAAAAGCGTGACATAAAATAAACCCTATTTTATCTATCCATATAAAGTAGAGAAAAGATCTCTGGTGTATATGTATACATATCTACCTTAGAAGTCCTTATTAGGTGATGGAGTCCATTGTAGAATGGTGTTTTTATCTTTTGAGATAAATGTATCCTTAGATGTCATACTCGATCATTTTAATAAATACCTCATAAGATTTATGTGGCATCCCTACAAGTCCAAATAAAAATGCCACAAAGACTAAAGGAGGTGCAAGATATTTCATGTCCATTATTGATGATTACTCAAGAACAGTATGAGTCTATTACTTAGAAAGCAAGGATGAAGCCTTAGAAGCATTCAAAGAGTGGAAGCTTTTGATAGAAAATCAAGCTATCAGAAAAATTAAAAGGCTTAGAACAAATAATTGACTAGAATTTTGTTCAAGTTCTTTCAATAAATTATGCAAAGATTATGGCATTGTATGACATTATATAGTTATAAATACATCATAGTAGAATGGCTTAGCTGAGAAAATGAATATGACTTTACTTGAGTGAGTAAGGAGCAACTATGTGTCCTAGTTTCATCACTTCAAAATTTTCTTGTTGAAAAAATTCATTCAAGAGGTGTGTCTGGTCATTTTGGTCGTGATAAGACAATAGCCATGATGGAGAATATGTTCTTTTGGCTTTGTCTTAAGAAAGATGTTGCTCGTATGATTGCCCAATGTCTTACTTGTCAAGCAGTTAAAAAGTGAAAAACAAAATTCTAGTCTATACACACCACTTCCAGTTCCCCACAAACCATGGGTAGATTTTAGCATGGACTTCATCTTAGGATTACCCTGCATTGTATAACGTTTTAACTCTATCCTAATAGTTATTGACAGATTTTCTAAAATGACACATCATTTCATGTTATAGACATTAGATGCATCACATATAGCTACTATTTTCTTTCACGAGATAGTTCATTTACATTAACTTCCTAAGATTATTGTGTCTAATCATGAAGTAAGGTTTATGAGCTATTTTTTGAAAATCTTATGAAAAAAGTTCAGCACAAAACTCTTATTTTCTATAGCTTATAACCCTTAAACAGATGGACAAACTAAAGTTGTTAATATAAGCTTAGAAAATTTACTTAGGTGCCTAGTGACCAATCATACTACTAGTTGAGTCATAGTTCTTCTTACTGCAGAGTTTGCTTATCATAGTTCAACTAATAGATCAACTGATATGAGTCATTTTCATGTTGTAATTGGTTATGATCTAAAAAAACCAGTTGATCTTGTTGATTTTTCTATAACATATAGGTCTAGTACAATTGCATCTTCATTTGCACAGAGCATGCATGATGTATATTGTGAAATTCAATAAAAACTTACTTTGAGTTATGATAAATACAAAGCTAATATTGATACACATAGATGATATGTAAAATTTAATGAGAGAGATTTGGTTCTTGTTAAAGTTTGACCAAAGAGATTTCCAATTGAAACTCTTAAGAAATTAACTCTCAAGAAATCTGATCTTTATAAAGTTGTAAGAAAGATAAATTATAATGCTTATGAAATAGATCTTCCAATGAATACTGAGATTTCTCCAATATTTAATGTATCAAATTTAATGTTGTACCATGGGCAAAATAACTAACACTATTCCCTCTACAAATAGTACTAACATTCGGTTAATACTTCCAATTCTTCTATCATCGCTTAAGATCACATCATCGGATCAAAATTTAGAAGACCAAAATATCACCACATCTAATGGAGGCACTCAAATATTTTTAGTTCGTTGGAATGGTCTTTCTCCACTTGAAGATTCATAGCTTACATTTGATGAGTTACATTAGCTGGACCCACGGTTATTTCAAGAATACCTGAATTTTCATTCTCGAGAGGGAATTCCTTCAAAGCCAGGGAGTGTTGATGCAGGGCATCATCTTCATTGTCATCGACGTCATCATCATAAAGCTTAAATCTATATATTGAGCCTTCTTTTTATAATTTAGGTTATGTATTATTGGGCTTTTATTTTTTGTATATGTTTTGAGCTTATATATATTAGGCTATTCTGATGTATGACCCATAATTCATAGTAGTATGTATGATATTTTTTAGTAGGTATGGAAGGAGTGGTAGGTTTGATAATGGTGGTAGATTTGATAGTAGTTGGTGGTAGGTGTAATTATGATAGTGGTAGGTTAAAGTTTGAAGTTAGATTTGAATATTCTTAACTCTCCCTTTCTCTGAAATCAATAGGTTGTTGTTCTGAATTTAAATAATTAAATTGCTACCTGCTGAAATCAGAACCAAGGTAGAGATTTGATATTCGAACGGTTCAGATTCTATTAGATTCTCTCTAATGAATTTGTCCTTTTGCTTAAGCTGCTATAACCAAATATATCAAATATTCAATAATACTAAATATTTGTAATTCTGAATCTTCTTTTGGTATGTTTGTAACCAAGTGCTGCATATATAAATCGGTAAGTTACGTGGATAGATAGTGTCTGTGTAACAACTTTGTAAACATTCCTTTTATTTTCTTGAATTAGATCTTGGTTTCCATTGGTAAATATATCATTGTTCTGTCTCTTGTTTTCAGTTTTTGCATTTGTTTCATTTCCAGTCATCTTGCTTCCGATTTATAACATTTATAATTTGTGAAAAGAGTTTTTATTTAAATTTTTTTATAAGTGCCTATGCAATATCAGAAGAAGAAATGTTATCTTGTTATTCAACTAATATATGGTATTCTGCATGAGGATCAATGGGCGTTGCATCTCAAAAGAAGAGAAAAAATACGATCCATTAACTTTATGCACATTGATTTTTCAATTCCTATTAACCCAAGAATTAATGAAATTATCTACTGTTCCTTTCACTAAATTATTTCAATATCAAAATGAAGCTCTATGGTAAAACCTCAGCCATGATGACTATTAACAATCCAAAAGCTTTCATCTGTTTACTTTCCCACAATTTGGATTAGGCAAACTTGGACCAGATGGTGGATATACCATCGAGCAAGCCGGCTTCAAAGCATCCTAATCGTAGTCAAAACTATCTGAAACATCACTGGCAAGTAGAATGCCTGGGACTTTGCAAACACATTCGGGGAATTATAATTACCAAGGGAGGCCCTCTCCCTTGGATGTCGATTTGATGAAAGACAATGATCAAAGGATGTGTCATCATGCATATTAAATTCAATTTTCCTTGACCATTGTCAAAACTGCTGCCCAGAAATCGATCATTCGTTCGTTAAGCAGACAACATCAACATATCGAAACATTAAAATTTCTAAGCATAAATCATTAGAATGACTTGATCTTCATTGAAATTGATCAAAATGCCATCATTCACAACATAAATATCATCAATGCATTTGGAATGCTAAAATCTCTTAGAAGAGACATCTCCCATTAGTAGATAGCCACTTGACAAAGAAGATAAGATATTGATGTGAAATAATTGAAATTGGGGTCAAATCCCCCAAGTGCAATCGAATTTACCCTTGTTGCATTCAAAACATCGAGTTGAGCTAGAAAATACACTCATATTCTATGAGTTGTTGCACAAAAAATTGTTCACAAAATTCACTTATATATTTCATAAATCAAATCATATATTCACAAATAAAAAAACACCCATTGAATCGAGATATTTCAATATCTTTTTAGTAAATTGGTATTATTTTTTAAAATTAAATGTGAGGTAAATTAAACCAAACATAACATTCATACGCTTTTAAAACGGACGGACCGGCGGTTTCAAGTAAACTAGCCATATGGTAACTATAAAAATCCCTATTGCATCAAACCGATGAGAATCAGCTTGAACTGCAGGTTTGGCCGGTCAACTAGCCGGTTCAAATGAATCCCATTTAATTTCTTTTAATTTTTTTAATGAAATGATTACAAATTTTTAACTAATAATTAAACATAATATTTTTAATTAAATATTTTTAAAATAAATTTAATACATCTTAAAAGATTTATTATTATTATTAATATAAATTTAGCCAAATTTATTTATAATATAAATCTCAAGCCATCATGTCAAGACACCACTTAAGTGAATCCAAAGCTTTTTCTTGGAAAGCTCTTTTCTTCTATATAAAAGTATAACATTAACTTCATTTATGATGTGCGACAAAAAGTTTATGAAATATATTTAAACTTAACTTGGACTACAGGAATAAAGAATTAAATCAAAGAATTGAGCTTTTAAAATATTAAATGGGCCTTTAAATCTAAGAATAAAAATATAATATTTTAAATTTTTAACTTTATACTCTTATTTTAAATTTTTTATAATATAAATAAATTATTTTAGGAATACAAAATTTATAATAATATATTATAAATATTTTACATATTATATTATTATTTATATTTATAAAATTTAAAATAATTTTTTACATTAAAATTTATATTTTTATTATAAATTATATTAATATTTATAAATCTATATAAAATCTATTCTTAATTTTAAATATATTTAATATACATATATTTAGATATATAATAGATGTATAATTATATCTTAATAAATTTTAATTTGAATTTTAAATTTACAATTATTAAAAATATTACTTATATATTATTTATTTTATGTTATATTTCTCTTATATTTATATTATTTTTTCATTTAGATTATTTTTAATAATTTAAATATTTATTATATTATTCCATTCAACCCTTGATTTAACACTGGTTTAAACATTGAATCTTAAACCTCTCTTCTTTTGATTCTTTACTCGATCCGATTTGCATAACCTTGTTCATGCCAGCAAACTCAATACAAGTTGTAAATCCAAAAGTATTTGGTGGTTTATAATAACAATTGTTACAATAACTATTATTAAACATGCTGATTTACTCAACTTATATATATATATATATATATATATATATATATATACCATTCTTGGTAGAGTAAAGTTTCAACCTTGGATAAATCCACACGTATTTAAAGAGTGAACAATAAAACTTCAATACATAAAACCTGAAAAGAGAAAAAACACTGGATAAAGCTTCCACTATATATCATTTTGAGTACAAGATCTTCCCGTCAGATTATAAAATTGTATATGAGAAAGGAACAACAGCTATGTGACAATGATCAAGTTGTAACAGTTGCTAGTAATAGCAGATGATGGTGAACTGTTCGGAGTAATCACCGGTGGAAATCGGGAACAATGAACAATCACCGCGTAAACGCAGGAACAATCATCAGAAGTCATCATGCGATAGAGACCGACAGAGATTGACGGCGTGATCAAAGGGATCAACCGCAATGGCCGACGCGGTGGTTGACGCATTGCCGAGTAAAGACGACAAGCTTAGAGGATCTTTTGAGCCTCTCCTCTCTCGCTTGGGCCCCTCATATGAGGAAGAGGACTATTTATAGATCGGAGGAGTGGCGCTCAGAATACATGCAAAATTCGAACTACTCCTCTTCATCGGATGGCTCATGATGATTCCCTTGATCATATGATGTATTTTATGTATTTGAATGCTCAAATGAAGTCAGAATTGTAAGATCTTTGGTTTGTTAGATTCGCTCATCAAGACGCTCGATTTGACTATAAACACTCTATGTTTAAGAGTCGATTGATAATAAACGCTTGATCTCATTGATTGATCGATTATTTTCTACGCCAAGATTCGTGCGATTCGAGGAATTTTCAAAGGTCATATCGACTCTATTTTTGGATGATATTATCTCAATCATCAAAAAATATATGTGCCAAGAACTTCAAAATAGTAAATTCTTCAACAAAATCTGCACGTCCATAACCACATATTTTGAGAGAACAGATCTTCATGTAAGCACAAGATGACTACTAAGCACGATAGCCACAAATATGTGTATGTGAACACGAAATTTTGAGGTTACAACTCATCTCCTCTCACGAAGCCTGGTGCCCTCACTGGGCAACGGCGACGATCAAGGTGCCTGATAGCCACATACACCGCGGTGCACTCATGGTGGCGCCAACCGGCCGACGGGTCGAAGCATAAAACCACGCTGGTCGTCGGCTGACAGTGGCCGCGTAAGCGCGGTCGTCATGGCTGGTCACGTAATGAGCTGAAATGGGTGGGTCACGCTGGTCAATCGCACGACCGGGTCACGGAAATGGTGATCATGGGCAGAAGTGGCGAGCAGCGAGGGTCGAGGCTCAAGAGGGTTTTTTGTCCGCTTTGACCCATTTTCCTATTTTGATGCTTTTGAGTGGGTTTTGCGGTTTTGATGATTTTGACTCTTTGATTTTTACCTTTTGCCCTGAGGGGTCTATAAAATCCCCTAGCCAGGAGAAAGCACCTTCTCTTCTTGAGAGAAGGTTGTGAGGCGATCAAGACTCGTAGTTCATACGGCAAGCTCCAGCTTCCGGAAAGAGGTGTTAACTAACCTCGACCGATCGGGATCATATCAAGACTGTAGTTCATAAAGGCTCCGCTTTTCCCTTGAAAGAGGTGTTAACCGACCTCGCCTGACCGACCGGTTCGAGGAGATCAAGACAGTTCATACGACAAGGCTCCGCTTTCCTCGAAAGAGGTGTTAACTAACCCGCCTCGACCGGATCGGAGGTGATCAAGACCCGTAGTTCATATGGCAAGGCTCTAGTTTTCCCTCGAAAGAGGTGTCAAGTAACCGCCGGACCGACCGGAGGCGATCGAGACGAGCATAACCGAGAATGGGTTTACTGCGATGACGATATGGCATGAAGGTGACCGCGACGGTTGGCGAGGATAACCAGCCGACGATGGTGGTGACGGAGATTGCGGCGATAAGGCGGCAAAGGACCGGACGATGCGACGGGTTCGGGGTGGCGGCAACGAACCGGAGACGGTGATGAGGTGGCGACCGGGCGTGAGTGAAGATTATCGACGATGGTCGCGGTAGTGACCGATGTGGTGCGAATGCGACCGCCATATTGCTGTGGAGCGTGGTTGCCACGCAGCAAATGAATCACGTACTCGCGGGCGCGACCTGGTTACGGGATGACCGACGTGGTGACCGCAAAAATTGCCGGATGGTCGGCTGGTGGACCGGCCATTGTGGCCGACGGGTTGTCGCGCGGGAAGTGTTTTGACCTATCCGAGGTTGTTTATCAGAGTGTTTGCTCAATGATGTTAACACGATGACGTTAACCTGTGTGGAAGAGGTTGAATTGAATCCGCTGAGGATTTTGTCCCATCCAAGGTTATTTGTCAGAGTGTTGCCCAATGACGTTAACCTATATGGAAGAGGTCGAATTGAATCCGTTGAGGATTTTTGACCTATCCGAGGTTGTTTGTCAGGGTGTTACCCGATGACGTTAACCTGTATGGAAGAGGTCGAGAAGTCCACCAAGGACCTTTTGACCTATCCTAGTTGTTTGTCGATCTACCCGGCGACGCTAACCTGTGGAAGAGGTTGAATTAATCCACCGAGGATTTTGACCTATCCGGTTGTTTGTAGTATTACCCGACGCTAACTGTATGGAAGAGGTCGAATTGAATCGGCCGGGATTTTGACCTATCAAGGTTGTTTGTCGTGGTGTTACCCGGCGACGCGTTAACTTATGGAAGAGGTCGGGAAGTCCACCAAGGACCTTTTGACCTATCCGGTGTTATTTGTCAGAGTCTTTGCTCGATGACATTAACCTGTGTGGAAGAGGTAGGAAGTCCACCAAGGACCTTTTGACCCATCCTAGGTTGTTTGTCAGAGTCTTTGCTTGATGATGTTAACCTGAATGGAAGTGGTCGTAGGAAGTCCACCAAGGACCTTTTGACCTATCCTAGGTTGTTTGTCAAAGTCTTTGCTCGATGATGTTAACCTGTATGGAAGAGGTCGATTAAAACATCCATTTGTGCTTGTAGCCAAAGTTGCTCTTTAACTTTGGCCTTTTCATTAGTATTATTTGCTTCTAACCGATAATCAATTAGATATCTAGAATATCGATTTGGATAATCTTTTGAGATTAAGATTTGCCCCTCAGTTGCCAGTTTCTGACAAAATCTGAAGGAACGAAGTTTGATGAATCTTCATTCTTCGCTTGCACTCCTTAAAAGCTTGAAATGCTACATCTCGATGGTGGTTTTGATCTTGTTGGGAAACTTGGTCGCCATACAAGATGAAATAATGGGAATCCTCGGCGCAACCGCTATGCTAGAAAACCGCCATGAGTAAAAGTTTCTCCTTAGCGTTGGATAAATCCAAACACACGGTATTTAAAGAGTGAACAATAAAACTCCAATTTTACGTGAAAAATCTCAAAAGAGGGAAAATCACGGGCCTAGCCCAAGAAAAGCTTCCACTATGTATCTTTTGAGTACAAGATCTTCCGATATCGGATTACGAATTGTATATGAGAAAGGAACAACAATGTGACAACGATCGTTAAAGCTTACTAAGCGATGATGATGATGGTGAACTGTATGACCAATCACCGGTGGAAATGCGGGGAACAATTATTGGCAGAAGTCATCATGATGGAGACACAGACGACCAACGGCGGCGGCCAGCGAGTGGTTGGCTTGATCGTCAGTGGCGGCGACGGTCATGCTTGGAGGATCTTTAGAGCTCTCTCCTCTCTCTCTTGCTTGGGCCCCCTCATATAAGGAATGAGGGGCTATTTATAGAGTGGAGAAGTGGCGTCTCTGTAAATACATGCAAAATCCGAACCACTCCTCTTCATCGGACGGCTCATGATGATTCCCTTGATCATATGATGTATTTTGTGTATTTGAATGCTCAAATGAAGTCGGAAATGTAAGATCTTTGGCTTGTTAGATTCGACTCGTCAAGATGCTCGATTTGACAATAAACACTCCATGTTTAAGATTCGATTGATAATAAATGTTTGATCTCGGTTAGTCTTGATTCACGATCAAATTATTTTCTACGTCAAGATTCGTGCTTCGACTAGAGGAATTTTTAGGGTCATATATATATATATATATATAATTTAAAATACATATTTAATTATTTTTTTCTAAAAGAAACATTGTTCAACTTTGGTTCATTAATATTCTATCAAGTTTAATTTGACTTTGAGTTCAGTCAAACTTCAATAATTTATTTCCAAAAAATAATCCGTAGGGCAAAAGAATTCGTCGGAGTAAAGGCAAAGATCGGAAAGCATACATAGAGTAATCAAGACGACGAACATATGACAAAAAATTAAAAAAAAATTGTTAATCTTACGAAAGGAAAACAAATATGTTCATACTAATAACTATTGTAAATAATAATAATAATAATTTGCAGGTTAACGTAATAAATTATGAAAGTACTTTATGTTTAACGTACAGTAAATGAGTTTATTCATAGATTAATTAATCAAACATGCACACTTACATTGACCTCGAGAATATAAGTTCCATATCTTTTCTAACTTACTAAGGTTGCTAATTTTCACATGTTCATGTCTCGTTTAATTAATTCAAAATATTTCACTTCAAATGAAGAATAATTCATTTGCAATCTTTGTTAATATTGATATGATCCTTGTAATTAATTTTATACGATTGGAGAAGAATTTTGAAACTATTTTAAGTAAGTTTAATAAGCACTAGTTATGTGATTATGTGAACTCTAATTTTTAGAGTAGTTATAAATAAAATGATTGTCTTGTAGAAACAAATTCATCAGTGTCATAATCTTTCAAGATTTTACAAAATAATAAGATTATTAAAGGTGAGGATGACACCTTTAATCAACTTAAACCTAATTTTGTATTAATCTAGTTAATTAAATTGTCATATGGCTTGATCTTGCAAATTAGATGGTGAGGATGACACTAGGGAGTTATTAGAGTAACGAAAGGCCATTTGGGTTTAAAGGTGTCTAAATCCTTTTAGATAGCCTACATAGCCTAATCAAGATTTAGCTCTTGTTAATCTAGGAAAGTGAACTAATCAAATGGGCTGGTTGAGGTTGGTTTGAGTCTTGTTTAGTTACCCAAATCAAACAGGTAGGCCAATTTGGATATTTGAGGACAATTGTCTCCATTTGGATTGATGTTAGTTCAAATGGGTCAATTTGACTCATTTGATCAAAATTGGTCAAATCAAGAGTTAATCTAGTTGACCAAGGTTGGGTTAAGTTAAACTAGTAACATTTTAGGGTATCTTCAAGTCCAAGAAATTAAATTAGCACAAAGAACAAGGTCAATTTGATGCAGAATGTTGACTGGTTGAAGTCGAGGAATACATCGGCTTTGTTATAATAGAAAAGTCTTAGAAATTAGACTTAAGGAAAATTTTATAAGATGGTGATAAGACCTACAATAATTTATGGTGCAGAATATTGGCTAGTAAAAGAAAAGCATAAGACTAAGTTAAGTGTTGCAGAGATGAGGATGCTCAGGTGGATGAGTGGCTTTACTCTTAGAGATAAAATGCAAAATGAATATGTTCGAGAAAAGGTTGGAGTAGTTCCATTGGCAGAGAAGATTTAGAGAGAGTCATTTATGGTGTTTATTTTTGGATGTATATGTGGAGGGACACCATGCAGAGGGGGTACTTATTGACGTGATCGGGTATGGCATTGAGGTATGATGTATTATCTCGAAAGATAGATGCATCACCCTTCAATGGACCTAATCACCTAATAAGAACTCTTAAGGCATGATTAGTCTTCAAATGTACTAGGGATTTTTCCAAATTGAAGAGATTTATTTTGTTAAAGTTGATATTTTATTAAAAAGTTGGAGCTTATAATCCCACTGGGATTAAATACCTGAGATGAGGATTTATGCTTTTAGCTCAAAGCGCTATGGATCCTAAATCTAAGAAGCTTTAGGAAGAGCTAAAGCATGACCTAAATCTAGCGAAAATGGGTACAAGGTTTATATAAGAGAGAGTAAGTCACTGACTACTTGGTATAAGCTGGAGTGACTGACTAGCTAAACATTTTAAATCTATGGTCAAGTCTTATGAATTTGAAAGATAGTGGCTATTAACTTAGAAAGAGACTAAAGTTCTTAAACCCACTCCTAAGAGACCAGGATCATGAGTGGTGTAATGAGTAATGATTTAATCTAAAATGCAAATCTCTTTTATATTTATTGATTTTGACACTTCATTTTGATAAAGGCTTTTATGACTTTATATGCCTAAATGCATGATGAAATGAGTCATACAAATAAAAAAGAGAAGAGGGTGAAGCTTTGTCAGTAGGGGTTGCTCTCACAGGTCAAGCGATCCCTATGCGTGTAAGGACGAAGGCTCTTAAGTTGCAAGAGTGATTCGAGAAGATGCATGATGTGAAACATACAAGATTCAGCTAAGGTGTTGCTAAATCTTTTAATTATCTTATTTAATTCCTAAGCTTTATGGTGAGGTTATGAATTTTTTGAAACTTTAATTATGAGTTGTAGTTGGTAAAAGATTTATTTTTCCCTAAGAGCCTAATCGTATCCACACATTAAATCATCATTCATAAAGAAACTAGAAAACATGTTATTTCTATTGCACAATTTAAACATAACATCAATCAATTTTATAAATCTAATGCAAAAGAATAAGAGGATGCGATACTGCATAACCCAAAAAGAGAAATGAGTAGAGCTCCCTTATACAACCCAATATGAAAGAAAAATTACAATTTATAAATGAATAAATGCTATGGGGGATCTTCAAGTCTTCATGTCTCCATGTCTCCTTCACTTCTTCTTTTACCTTTGATTTGGTGGACTTCAAGGCATCAAATGGCACCCCAAGACAAAGCCTTCTAGCTAATGCTCATCGTAATCCACCATAATACTAATCCTAATTCCTAATATAAAAATTACATTAAAAGCAGAAAAAGTAAATCTAACTACACCTGAAAAATAAGTGTTAGCTAAACACACATACAATCCCAAGTAGCTATATTTATGATTTGGACTTTGCACTGTACATGGGTAACTAAGCCCACCTATCCTAACTTGGATTATGCTTAGGGGTTTAAGCAACCTACAAAGAGAGCATTTATATTTATTTTTAAGAATCCCCTTAAGCACAATCTCATGCAAAAAATATGATTTGGCTAATACCAGCCTAACATCTAGTCTACAAAATATACACCCTAACATCCAGTCTAAAATAATACATCATAAAATAAAATATACATCACACCATGCACCGTCGTAACATAAAGCGAGAAGTCATGACTTAATCCTAGTGTCTGTGTTAAGACTTGCGTGGTATATCTTAACTAAGCATTAGTATTATGATTTTCTAAGTATAAATGACTTTCATTTAATATAAAGGGTTGATCTCACTTGAAGTTGTTTAATTGATTTGAGGATTTTTTTTTAATATTTGTTTTCTTTTGTTTCAAATGATTATACTTAACAACTAAGTGTTATAAAGAGAAGAAAGGGGATTGCCTTCTTTTATCCCTACCTTAAGCCAATTTCTAAAGCACATTAATTTGGTTTAGTTCTCTTTAGTGAATGAGTTATTAAATAATTTAATTAATCCTAAGTTTATGTTCACTTTAAGTAATTTCATTTAACATGTAAGGCATCTTAAGATTAATTGAATTGAACTACTAACATTTGACACATATCAAATCATTCCTTTCCATCATGAATATCATGCATATGATTTAATCCTAAGTGTATCTATACATATAACACCCTTAAATAATGAGTATGTGTATGTGGAATCTTATATTCTTTTATGTGATTGAATTATTTATTTATATTAGCTTAAAGCTCTATCTAAATTCTTATACAAAAATACATAAGGTTGAAATTAAATAGGTATGTGTCATTGTTAACCAGGGAAGTGAGGTAATCAAATGACCTCCTTGGGGCTAACTAAAGCCTCATATTCTTGGGATGTCCAAACTATATACCCATTATATTAAATCATATGTAAATTTATATACATGAATATGAGAAAGAAAGCTCCAAATCACATGACTAATTAATCCAAACACTTAGTCAAATATGAATGCATGGATTTTTTATAAGAGAAAGATGGGTTCTAATTTCATAATTAAATACACACACACATGTATAAGAGACATATGTTAGTACATGCCATTGTTAACCAAGGAAGTGAGGTAATCGAATGACCTCCTTGGGGCTAACTAAAGCCTCGTATTCCCGGATGTCCAGACTAAACACTTGCTTTTCTCAAATACGCATGGATGTATATATAAATAAAGGAAGAATAACTATGCAAAGATTATAATTTTCTTTGATTGAATCATTTATGCATGTGAATTAAAGTTTTATCCAAATTCTAATGTAGAAATAAATATAAATGAAATCAAATAAGTACATGTCATTGTAACCAGGGAAGTGGGTAATCAAATGACCTCCTTAGGGCTACTTAAAGCCTCATATTTTGGGATGTCCAGACTATATACTTATTAACATTCAAATACATGTAAAATCATATATAAATTAAGGAAAAGAAAGCTTCAATCCATACACTTAAGGTATAATCACATATATCTCTTATGTATTTATAATTATCATCACTACACATGTTATCATTCATTGATAAACTTTTAGAAAATATATTTGGATTTAATAGTGATAATAGCCACACATATATTAAATTAAATCAACACATGCAAGCTTTACATAAAGGGAAAACCATTTGATTTAATTAATTTTGAAAAGGAATTGATGCATGGAATTAAATAACATACAATGTGTAGCATGATTAGAAAGGAATAATCAAATACAAGCATATGATTCATTCAATTCAATCCAATTATTTCCTAAGGATAAACATACCAAATACAACTACTTAAAATAAACTAAAGTTCTATAATGTCATTTTTTTCATGTTCAATTTGACTAAAGAAATGTGAGAAGGAGTTTGCTAATCCTAACCCATCGTCATGTTTGTAAGTTCATTTGGTTTAATGAAATATGATTAAGTTGATTTTATGGATTAATTAATGTTATGATACACACTAGGTTTATTAATAAACCCTTACCTATGTTGCCTTAAAGTAATTATCCTAATAATTGTGAGTTGTTGTGAAATGCAAATGAATTGAAAAGTAAATTAGCAATGATCCTATGAAATGAAAGGGTCTAACCTAATTAGCTCACAATTATTGATTAATTAGATTGCGGAACTTACTTAATTACTTTTATGATTTTCCCACACATATGGGTAAACCATAATTTCATTAAATCTCTTTAGGCTTTTAAACACCTAAAGATCAACCCATAAATTAATAAAAAATAGATATGATTATAATTTGTAATTTGATTAATCAAGTCAATAATTAATTAATCAATTTCTCTTACTTAATTTATCAAATTTGATTAATTATCCTCTAAATGAAATGGACTTAAGGGGAAAAGGTTGGGAAAGAGGTCCCAACCTAATTCCCTAAGCCCCTCATTGTTAAACAGTGATTAAGAAGCCCAATTGATCAATTAATTACTATTCATATGCCTAATTAACACTTAATTAAGTTAAGAAGGTAATTAGGGCTTAGTTAATCAATTTTTTCAATTAATTAATTAATAAATCTTAAGAAAAATAGGGGAGGCAAAGGTCATCCCCTTAACCAATCTCAAAAAGTTTGAGGTTAATTAGTTAATTAATTATGGAATAATTAGGCTAATTTTTTTATTTAAACCCTAATTAAGCTTTGATTACTTCAAAATCAACTCGTTAATTTTAATGGATTCCTCTCTAAAATATCTTTAAAATGAGCCTTTATTTATATTTTTTTTGGACTTTTGTACAATTTATTATGAATTTATGAGGTTTCAGCCTTAAAAATGGATTAATTAGCCTTTATTAAGCCATAATCCTATTAGTGCCATGTGGCGCACTAACACGGCATGTTTTCCACATGGTGTCGTGGGATTGATTATTTAAGTTATCACGTCTGCCATTGAGTCACGGTGGCGTGACACACTCGCCCCGATCTTATCGTGTGTCATACGATCTAAGATCAGACGGCCACGATTAAACCCATGGTGTAAATGGGATAAAATTGATCAGATCTAATGGATCTAATCACGGCCATCCATTTTGATCATGCAGAATGAACGACATGTGATCTATCTCCCTGTAGGCGATAAGAGATGGAGCTCTCCATTGCGGGATGAGCTCACCCAAGCTTAGATTGGCTCTAAATGGAATCCACACCGGAAGGATCTCAGAGGATCCAAGCTATGATCATGGAATTTACATTTTCTTTGAAAAGCTACAAAAAATGGAGGAAGCTCAATTTTAATGATGTTACCTCTCCAGAGCTAAGACTAACATCTTGCATGCTTAAGGAAGCTTTTCTGGTTGAGACGAAGCCCTATTGAGCAGCAATTATATCAATTCCAAGTGGATTTCTCGGGAGGCCAAGATCCGTGCTTTGGAGCTTTAGCTTTGATCGAACTCTGACCTCCAGTGGGCTTGGAGCTCGAGGGAAGGTTCTTTTGGCTTCAATGAGGTGTAGGGATAGTGTCTGCAAGAGGAATTTGATTCAAGTGGAGAATTGGTGGGGTTTGGATCAGATGATGCTTGCCCTATTTTGACTTCACTCAAAAAGTGTAAATTCTAATGAGGGAGGCCTTAGGAATGCTTAAGAGCTTACTAGAGTTCAAAATCTCTTGGAAGCTTCGATGTGAATAATGTTGTTTCTACAAATTGAGAGGGTATATCCCTCAATTTCTTGTGATAAATGGACGTGATTGTCTCAAATTTTTTGGCCAGCCAACCATCATCAGGGCACCGAAGTTCTCCCCATCAAGTCCACATGGCTTGGTTTGAGTGGAGGAAGGCTTCGAAGGTGGCTCAAGGTTGGATTTGGGTTTATTACATTCCTTGGATCCTTTGGGTTTTTGGTTTGTAAGGGAGGTGAGTCAACTCGCATCCTTTTGGTCCATGGAAGACCTAGCCCACATGGGCTAGGCTAGGTGGCTTTGGGGACCCCATGTGTGAGGGCTGCCAAGTTCAAAGGGGAAGTGGACTTTGCTATTTTAAGCAAAATCCCATGTTGGGTGGCATATCCAAGGGAGATCTCATTAGGTTGACTCCAATTAGGTTTTGATTTTGGGCTAACCCAAGAAGATTTTGGTCAGTTTGGTCAAGTCCAAGTGGCCATGGGTTGGTTCAAAGGGGTTTGGCTCAATTTGACCCTTATAAGTCAAATTGGGTTATGTTGGGTTAGGTTGACCAATTGGTCAAATTAGGTCAAACCAAAGCTTAGGTTAGGTTCAAATAATAATTTAAAGTATTTTGGTTCAAGTGGTTTTAATCAATTTGGCCTAGGTTTAATTTTGGCCCATTTAGAATCAAATAGGTCAAATGGGTCAAGTTGACCAATTTGACAAAATTGGCCAAATTGGCTTAGGTTATGTGTTGGTTTAAGTTCAATTGGTCAATTGGATAAAATTGTATTTTTTGAATCAATTTAGATTTAATTTGTATTTAGGCCAATTTGACCCTTTAGGTCAATTTGGGCTAAGTCAATTTGAGTTCAATTATGGGTTTGGTTAAGTTCAATAATAAATTTGGAATGAAATTGAGCCATTGGTTGCAATCAATTTGGGTTGGATCATGATTTGACCCTTTTGGCCTTTTAGGTCAATTTGGGCAATTTGGAGTCAACTTAGGAGTCAAATCTTTGATTTAGTTTAGCTCAGTATTAGATAGACATATCATTGATTATGGTTTGATGTGAATCAATGGTTTCAATTGATTTGGTGTAGGATGATTATAATTTCAGTTTCATATGGGCTAAGACTTGGTCACCAATGACAAATGACAATTAATTTAATGCAATTGATCATCCTGAGTGATCAATCATCATGATTTGGATGGACTTGGTTCAATCCAATTTGGGTTGGATTAGAACTTGGTTCAAATGGGTTCTTTAGGCCACTTTGGGTCAAGTGGACCTAAATGATTTAATTGACTTGGTTTGGTTTGATTAAGGTTTAGTTGAATTTATATATGAGTTTAAGATTGAAATATAAATCCAACTACAATCAATTTGAGCTATGATGGGTTTTGGTTCATTTGGAATTTTCAAGTCAAAAGGGCTAAGTTGGACTTGACTTGAGTTGATTTTAATTTGGCTTGATGATTATAGATTTCATTTATATTTGGATAGGTGATTGAAGGAATGATTAATTCAAGAGAAAATCAATTGATTTTGGCTTGATTTAGATGGGTTTTTGTTAAGTCCAAGGAATTGGCTTAAAGGGTTTAAATTGGGTTTTTGATTTGATTTTGGATTTGATTTGGCTATTTGAATTTATATTTCATTTATATTTGGGAAGATAATTGAGTATATAATTGGCTTATGAGAAAATCACCTGAGTTTGAAGTGATTTGAAGGCAAATTTGGTTAAACTCATTGAGGCAGGTTAAAGGGCTTAGAAGAATTTGATTTAGTTTGATTTAGTTTTGATCATTGGAATGTGGGTTTCATTTATATTTGTGAAGATGATTGAATATATAACTGATTTATGAGAAAATCAATTGATTTTGGGTTAATTTGGGTTAAGATTTGGCTAAGCTCATGGAAGTAAATCAATATGGCTTTGTTTGGATTTGATTTAATTTAGTTTTGGTTATTTGAATTTATATTTCATTTATATTTGTGAATATAAATGAAGATATGATTCATAAAGAGATCAATCAAGTTGGATTAATTGGTGGAGACTTGGCTAAGTCCATGGAATTCAATCACAAGGCTTAAGGAGGATTTGGGAGTTTGAATTTAATCGGGTTTCAATCATTTGATTTGGAACTTGGATTTGATAGATGATTGAGGATTGAATTGATCTTAGAAAATCAACTGATTGAGTTGATTTGGATAGGGCTAAGTCCATAAGATAAAATAAAATCATAGGCTTAGGCGGGATTTTGATTTTGGATTTAATTTGGAATTAATTCTAAATTTTGGGAGTTTGATTTTGAATTTGAATTTGGGGTTTGGTTTGAGAATGAGAACATGGATTGAGTTTAGAAAATAGAGTAGGCAAGTCTCCACAGAGCCCCTGGCATAACCTCCCATGACTAACCCTTCTAAGTCTCTAAGCTTAGGTTAAGTGTTCACCTAATCATTAGAAGTGTCTTAAGGCTAAGGAGCTCTTAGTGTCTATAAGAGTCCTAGATCTATGATGAGGAGGTTGAGAACTCACTCCAAAAGTGAGATCAACAACACCCTAACATCCAGTCTACAATAATACATCATAAAACAAAACATACATCACACCATGCACCATCCTAACATAATGCTAGAACTAATGACTTAATTCTAATATGGGTGTTAAGGGTTGTGTGGTATGTCTCAACTAAGCATTAGAGTTGTATTTTCTAAGTGAAGAACAATTCAATTTACCACAAAAGGTTGGTTTCACTTGAAGTTGTTTAATTGATTTGAGAATTTTAATTTGTATTTCCTTTTTGTTTCATTTGATTACACTTAACGACTAAGTGTTGTAAAGATAAGAAAAGAGGATTTCCTCTTTCATCCCTACCTTAATTGACTTTCTAAAGCATGTTACATTGATTTGGTTCTCTTTAGTGAATGACTTATTAAATGATTTAATTAATCCTAGGTTTAAGTTCACTTTAAATACTCTTATTCAATATGAGAGGCGTCTTAAGATTAACTTGATTGAACTACTACCACATGATATCTATTAAATTATTCCTTTCCATCACACACAGCATGCATATGATTTGATCCTAAATGTATCTATACATGCAAGATGTTTTAACAATTATATGATGAGTGTATACATCTATTTAAAGTTTATATTTTTTTTCATTTGATTGAATTATTTAATGATATTAATTTAAAGCTTTATCCAAATTCTTATACAAAAATACATAGGGATGAAATTAAATAGGTACCTGTCATTGTTAACTAGGGAAGTGAGATAATCAAATTATCTCCTTAGGGCTAACTAAAGCCTCGTATTCCTAGGATGTCCAAACTATATACCCATTTGCATTCAAACATATGTAAATTTATATACATTAATATAAGAAAGAAAGCTCCAAATTGCATGACTAACTAATTCAATCATTTAGTCAATTATGAATGCATGTATCCTTGATTAAGAAAAGGGGTTCTAATTCCATAACTAAATACACATACACATATATAAGAGACATAAACTAGTACATGCCATTGTTAATCAAGGAAGTGAGGTAATCAAATGACCTCCTTGGGGCTAGTTAAAGCCTCGTATCCGGATGTCACTAAACACTTGCTTTTCCCAAATATATATGGATGTATACATAAATGAAGGAAGAAAACCCATGCAAAGATTGCATTTTATTTGATTGAAACATTTATGCATGTGGATTAAAGTTCTATCCAAATTCCAATATAGAAATACATGAGAATGAAATCAAATAAGTACGTGTCATTGTTAACTAGGGAAGTGAGGTAATCAAATGACCTCCTTGGGACTAACTAAAGCCTCATGTTCCTAGGATGTCCTGACTATATACTTATTAACATTCAAATACATATAAAACCACATATGAATTAAGGAAAAAAAAGCTTTAATTCACATGTCTAAGCTATAAGCACATGCAAACCTATGTATATGTTCATAACTACTATCACTCCAATAAATGTAATTAATTCATAAATTTTGAAAAAATAATTTGACTTTATTAATGTTAATAGCCACACACATTATAAATTAATCCAACACATGCAAGTTTACATAAAGGAAATTTATTTTACTTTACTTGATTTTGAAAAGATGAATGCATGATTTCAAATGACACACAACATTTAACATGATTAGAAAGGAATAAATAAATATAAACACATGATTTCATTCAATTATATTAATTCCAAAGGATAATAATATCAAATAAAATTGTTTAAGATAAACCAAAGTTTCTTTAATGTTATTTTTAGCTTCATATTTAATTTGAGTTAAGGGATGTGAGAAGAAGTTTGTTGATCCTAACCCCATTCCCATGTTTATGAGTTAATTTGGTTTAATAAAATGTGATTAAGTTGATTTTATGGATTAATTATGTTGTGATATGTATTAAATCCATTAATTAACCCTTACATATGTTACCTTAACATAATTATCCAAATAATTGCGAGCCAACATGATATGCAAATGAATTGAAAAGTAAATTAGCAATGGTCCTAGGAAATGAAAGGGTCTAATGCACTTAGCTCATAATTAATGGTTAATTAGATTAAGAAACTTAATTAAATACTCTTATGGGTTTCCCGCACACGTGGATTAACCATAATTTTTTTAATTTCTCATAGGTTATTAAACACCTAAATATCTACCCCTCAATTAATTAATTAAGATCTAATGTGATTTAAAATTTTAAATTAACTAATTAAGTAATTAATTAACCAATTAATCCATAATTAATTTTTCTTGAAAAGTGAGAAGAACTTAGGGGAAGGGATTAGGAAAGAGGTCTCAATCCTTTTCCATAAGTCCCCTCATTGTTAAACAATGATTAATGAGCCTAATTAATTAAGTAGTTTATTTTTCATGTGATTAATTAACCCTTAATTAATTTAAGAAAGTAATTAGGGCTTAATTTACTAATTTTTCTAATTAATTAACCAATAAATCTTAAGAAAATTAGGGGAGGCAGAGGTCATCCCCTTAAACAATCTCAAAAAATTTGAGGTTAATTAACTAATTAATCATGGAGTAATTAAGCTAATTATTTTTTAATTAAATCTTAATTAAACCCTAATTACTATTCAAAATCACTTAAGGACATTTTTAATAAATTTCTCTCTAAAATATCTTTAAAACAGCCATTTATTTATATTTATTGGATTTTTTTATGATTTGTTATAAATATTTGAAGTTTCAGCGATTAATATTGATTATTTAAGCCTAATTAACCCTAATCCCATCGGCACTACATGGCGCGCTGACGCGATGCACTTTCCATATGGCACTGCAGGATTGGCTATTAAAGTGCATCCAAGTCGGCGTGCGGCGGGTGGATGTGCTTTTCGTTCTCATCCGATCTTAGATTGGACGACATAGAATGATCCCGTGATTAATAAAGGATTAAAATGGCTCAATCTAATAAATCTAATCACGGTCATCCATTCCATGAGTGACAAGGAGGAAGTCGCCTGCCATTGCCCGCACAATTTGAGCTCACCCAAGCTCGGATCCACTCCAAATCGATCCCACACCTTCCTGATAATGATCGAAAGGGATCCAACAGTCAAGATCATGCGGCATTCAACTTTCCTTGGAAAAGCTCCAAAATAAATTCAAGAAAGCTCAGTTTCAATGGCATACCTCAGCTAATGGCTGGCGGTTCAAACGCTTAAGGAAGCTTCATTTGGTGGAGACGAAGCCCTGTTGAGTTGCAATTGGGTTGATTCCAAGTGGTTTGCTCGGAAGACCAAGTTTTATCCTTTGGAGGCTCGGACTTGATCGAACTCCTACTTTTAGTGGGCTTGGAGCTCGGGGGAAGATTTTTTTTGCTTCGATGAGATGTGGGGATGGTGTGTGCAAAAGGAATTAGAATTTAGTTGTGGTTTGAGATAGTTGGGATCAAACAATGGATGTCTTATTTTGGGTGCACTCGGGAAGAGGAAATTATGGTGAGGGGAAGCTAAAGGAAGGCTCGAGAGCTTGCTAGGGGACTCAGAATTGCCTTAGGAAGCTCTTACGAATCTAATGAGTGCTTGTCGTGAATTGAGGGAGGGGGGGGGGGGGGGGGGGGGGTTACCCTTTTCCATTGTGATGGAAGGATGGATCAAACTCTAGATTTTCGGTTGGCCAACCATCGCCAGGGCGCCTGAGTGGTCTCATTACCTCCACATGGCATGACTTGAGTGGAGGGAGGGGCTGGAGGCTCAAGGAAAGATGTGCCTTGATCTTTGTCCATGGGGTTTGGCCATAGAGGGAGTTGAGTTAACTCACCTCCCTTTGGTCTATGGCAAGCCTAGCTCACTTAGGGTGGGCTAAGTAAGCAAGTGAGGCCCCATTTGGGGTGAGAAATGACCTTCAAAGGAAGACGGAAAGTGGACTTTGCCAATTTTGGCAAAGATCCCATGTGGGAGGCAAATCTAAGGGCGATTGCCTTGGATTTGACCCCATTTAGGTTTGGGCTAATCCCAAGTGGGTTTGGGTCAGGTTAGATCAGCTCCCAAGGTGTTATGGTTTGGTTCCAATGAATTTGGGTCATATGGGTCATATGAGTCACTTTGGGTCATGTTGAGTTAGGTTGACCAATTAGTCAAATTGGGTCAAACCAAGACTTGGGTTAGGTTCAAATGATGATTTGAATTTTTTTGGTTCAAGTGGTTTCAATCAATTTGGCATAAGTTTGATTTTGGCTCATTTGGATTCAAATGAGTCAAATGGGTTAAATGGGTCAAGTTGACCAATTTGTCCAAATTGGTCAAATTAGCTTGGGTTAGGTGTTGGTTCAAGTTCAATTGATCAATTGAATGGGATTGTAGGCTTTGGTTTGAGTTGATTTGGATTTAATTTGGATTTAGGCCCCTTTAGTTCAATTTGGGCTAAGTTTGTCAATTGGGTCCAATTGGTCAAATTGGGCTCAATTATGGCTTTGGTCAAGTTCAATAATCAATTTGGAATGAACTTGAGCCATTGGTTGCAATCAATTTGTGTTGGATCATGATTTGACTTATTTTGGCCTTTTAGGCCAATTTGGGTCAACTTGGGTCAAATGATCAATTGGGTTTAGTTTGGCCTAACTGATGGTCAAGTCATGTTCAATCATTGAATCAATGGTTTCAATTAATTTGGTGTATGATAGGTTTTGGTTAATTTGAGTTCATATGGGCTAAAGGGTTGACTTGGTCAAATGGCCAAATTGACTTTGTTTGACCTAATTTATGACAACTGATCATCATGGAGATCAAGAATCATGATGGAGGCTTAGGTTGGCTTAGTTCAATCCAATTTGGGTTGGATTAGAACTTGGCTCAAATGAGTTCTTTATATCACTTTAGGTCAAGTGAGCCTAAGTGGGTCAATTGGCTTATTTTTGGTTTGATTTAAGTTTAGTTGAATTTATATTTGAACTTAGGATTGAAATATAAATCCAACTGTAATCAATTTGGGTTTCAATATGTTTTAGTTCATTTAAAATTTTCAAGTCAAAAGAGCTAAGTTGGGCTTGACTTAGGTTGATCTTGGTTTAGTTTAATGATTATAGGTTTCATTTATATTTGGAAAGGTGATTGAATGAATGATTGATTCAAGAGAAAATCTATTAGTTTTGGCTTGATTTGGATAGGATTTGGCTAAGTCCAAGGAATTGGCTCAAAGGGTTTAAATTTGTATTTGATTTGATTTTGAATTCAGTTTTTGTCATTTAAATGTATATTTTATTTATATTTGGGAAGATAATTGATGGAATAACTTATTTATAAAAAAAAGTCAATTGAATTTGAAGTGATTGAAGACAAATTTGGCTAAGCTCATGACAGTAGGTCAAAAGGGCTTATAAAATTTGATTTAGTTTTATTTATTTTTTTTTAGATTTCATTTATATTTGGGAAGAAGATTGAATATATAATTGATTCATAAGAAAATCAATTGATTTTGGGTTGATTTGGGTTATGATTTGGCTAAGCTCATGGGATTGATTCATATGGCTTAGGAAGGGTTTTGACTTAATTTGATTTAGTTTGATTTAGTTCTGATCATTTGAATGTATATTTTATTTATAATTAGAAAGATAATTGATGGAATAAGTGATCCATGAGAGGATTAATTGTGTTTGACTTGATTTGAATAGGAGATTTTGGCTAAGCTCATGAAAGTGGATTACATGGCTTAAACAAGATTTGACACAATAGTAGGTTTTAGAAAATTGGACTTGGAATTGAGTTTGGTTGTAAGTTTAATAGAGTGATTGAAAGGCTGAATTGATATTTGGAAAAAATCAGTTGAGTTTGGATTGATTTTAATTTTGTCAAGGATAAATCCATGGGATTCAATCATAAGACTTAAGAAAAGATTTTGAGCTTGATTTGAGGTTGAAATTATTGTAAATTTTGGGAATTTGAATTTGAACTCAGATTTGAATTTGGGATTTGGTTTGAGAAGGAGAACATAGATTGGGTTTAGGCTATAGAGTAGGTAAGTCTCTCTAAGTCCCTAAGGCATATCCTACTCATATGACTAACCCTTCCAAGTCTCTAGGCTTAGGTTAAGTGTTCACCTAATCACTAGAAGTATCTTAAGACTAAGGAGCTCTTAGTGTCTAGAAGAGTCCTAGATCTATGATGAGAAGATTGAGAACTAACTCTAAAAGTGAGGTCAACATCGCCTTAGATGGTTTGGCCATATAAAACATCATCTATCTAATGACTCCATTGGGAGAGTAGATGTATTTGATTTGCCTTATGTTAAAAAAGGTAGAGGTAGATCTAAAAGGATGTGGTTAAAATGTATAAAAAATGACCTTAGTTTATTAGAATTAAATGAAAATTTGACACATAATATGACACAATGGAGAAGGAGGATTCATGTAGCCTGTGGGCTTCAAAATTTTTCCCACCTCTTGATTAAGAGAGTATGATTTAATGTCGGTTAAATTTTCAGAAGGCGGATGGAATAGTAGATAAAACACTACCCAGAGATTTCACCCTCATTTTGTGAGGACTTTAGATCTGGTTCTAGGTTTCCTATAGGTGCAAGCACCTATAGTTAATTACCCCTCTCAATGTTGAGAGAGCACTTTCGATTAAGGCTAGTTGTTAGATCGCTAAATGCATAGTGTATAGTAGCAGCATGTGGAGTTTTGAAATTTAGATTTATGAAATTTATCATCTTTTAAACTTAAAATAGATGGTTGGGGGAATGATGACGCGCCTAATCAAGATCACATGGTTTTTCATACTGAGCTATCATGGTCCCTAGTCACAGTCGAGGAGGGAAGTTGACCCCGAAGAATCCTTATCGGTAGCCAGCCATCCAAGAAAATCATGTAGACCTAGGGTGGTGTTTATCTAAAGAGACAAGCTTATGTCCACCTTAGCTAACAGAAAGCTTTTTTCCTTATCAGGTGCACCCTATGGTTCACAACTCAAAGGATAGAGTCATTGGGGAGCATATAGGCTACAGTCATGACCATAATATAATGGTGTCATTTGGCGACAACCACCCGATCAGAGGACTCTGATCATAACCGTATCATATGTGGAGTCTATTGGCCAAACCACATGGTTAGAGGACACGGGCCACATCCTTACTAGCATAAGATTTATTGAGAGTAAGCATAATTGTGTACTAGATTTGACATTAGCTCCTTTGTGAGCTAGAATTTTCTTAATTTGTCACCTTCAACAAACAATTGTGGAATGTGACTTAAATTTTGGCTTTAAGTTTTTAGAGATTAAATTTCATTTAGATATTTATAGCTTAATGATATATTAGATTTTACATTTGAGTTGACACTTGATTTAAGTTAATTTGATCTGAGCTTATGAATACATTTTGATAAAAGTATCCCCTCCTGTTGAAATCTCTATTCAACACAACAATCATCAGAGTGGTTTATTATTTTGGATCCTATCAACTCTATCAATTTAATAATAGAGAATTAGATCTACTATCATATGACAGAATTAGCTTCCCAGATGTCTTATTGAGTTAGAATTCTTATAATATTATTATTAGATTTTTAGGTTTTGTTAACCCGAACCCAATCCTAAGACCCAACCAGGAGTCAACCCGCACAACATCCTCAAACACTAAATTTAAGCATTCAGCATAGTGTCGGAGCCCATGCGGATTATTTATTTTAAAATTGATTTAACTTTAGGAGATTTGAATAGTGTTACTTATTTTGATTGGGTTTCATTGCAAGTTTAAGATTTTAGATTAAATCTTGATAGCATTTCGGTAGTCTCCGGCATCGGCCCCACATAGGGGGCTGCGATGGGGGCTAGGCCTACCCACCATGCCAAGAAAGGCATGTATGGGTGGTGTAAATGCCACAGTCAAATGAGTCATCCCACCATGCCAAAAAAGATATGTATGGGTCTCACACATGTAACGATTTTCCCTCACGACAAGAAAGGTGTGTGTACTTACTTGCAATGTCAAATTAAACATCAATTTTAGGTTTATATTTGATTTTATATTAAGCTGCTTAGGCCTTCTATTGGTGTAGAAGTTTGGCAGCATTTTGATAGCATCCCGGCGTCATCTCCATGTAGGGGGCTGCCTCGGGTATGTTGGACCTACCCACTATGCCAAGAAAGGCATGTATGGGTGATGTAAATATCATGGTCAAATGCATCATCCCACCATGCCAAGAAAGGTGTGTATGAGACTCTAAAGTATCTGTATGTAACTCATATTTTCCTGTCAGCCAAGAAAGATGTGTACGGATACTTATACACCTGCAATGTCTATTTAAATAGCAATTTTATAATTATGGTTGAATTTAAGTTAAGTTGTTTAGGTCTCCTGATAGTATGAAAATTTAGAAATATTTCGGATCCCGATCGTTCCCAGAGGTCGGGTATGATGGGCACCACCATGCTAAGAAAGACGTGTATGAGTGGTATAAACAATGGTCTGAATGCGTCATCCCACCATGCCAAGAAAGGCATATATGGGGCTCTAAGATACCTGCATGTAACACATATTTTGTCATCACGCTAAGAAAGGCATGTACGGGTACTTATATACTCAAACAAGCATAAATTTTCTCACCGCATCAAAAAAGATGAGTACGAGTACTTATATTTCAACACAAAGTCGATCATGCGGGCACGAGGGGCACGGGGCACAGGAGGGTGCAGGGCAAAAGTGGGCATTGAGTGCAAGCGGACGCAGCGTGTGTTGCGCGACTATGTATATGCGGGAGAGGCGGGATAGTCTTGTCGCTCACCTGGGCGGGACGTTGATCGCTCACGATGCTCGAGTCACCAAAACGGATGGATGGCTGGAGCTGCTAGACGGGCTAGGCTACGCGTGAAGCCATGTGATCCGAAATGGAGGGGAGGAAGCAGCAGCTATTTTGATCTAGCTGAATAGGAGAGTTAGGGTTAGATATAAGTAGGTATTTATATTAGTTTTTATTTAATTGTTTAATTAGCTCTAAGATTTTTGCACTGATATTATTATATAGGTAACATATATGATGATCTTAAGTTATTATGATGTTCCGGATGAAACGACATAGTTTTTTTTACAATCAGAGGCCGTTTGGTTCGAGTCGGCATCGAATTGGGTCAATTTCAGTTCAAAAATGTGCATTATCGCTTTCGACGGCTCGATATTTGGGCAGACTCGTCCGAAATGAGCACAAACAATCTCTTTTGAAAGGTTTAGACATTTTGATGCTAACGACGTGATCAATTTTGTGAACGGAGGTCATTTGGGCATAGTCGGCGACCTCGATATATCGATAGCACGACAACCCTCCTAGATTGGTCGACCGTCGAATTATGCAATATGTATATTATTATCAATTTTGACATTTTGAATGCGATGATGAAGCCCGTTCGTCAATCAGAGGCCATTTCAATTGATTTTGGTGACACCGAGTGCATTTTAGCTCCAATTTAATTATTGCATCAAGTCCGTCCGGGCTTGTGAGACTAAGCGATGCGATGCATGGAGGTCAACATAGCAGGCCCCACATAGTGGGATAAAGGCTTGTTTTTGTTGTTGATGATGAAAAGTCATTGAAGAAACTTACTACATGATGGGCAACAAAGATTAAAAAGACTCAGTTAAGATGCATAAAAAATGACCTTAATTTATTAGATTTAAATGAGAATTTGGCACATAATAAGACATAATGAAGAAAAAAATTCATGTAGCATACCCCACATAGTGGGATAAAGGCTTGTTGTTGTTGTTGGAGATCAAGGTCAATTTAGCTAAATTAGACCAATTTAGGTTTAATTAAGTAAAATTTTATTAATTAGATTTTGTATTTTTTAGCATTGTTACTAACTTATGAACATCATGTGAAGAGTATAGGGTTCATTAGCTAGGTCAATTTGGGGTCTTAATTCTAATTTGGTTGAGGTTAAACCAAATGGGTTAAGTGTTGACTTAGCTTAGACAAATAGTTGACCATGCTTAGGTCAAGGGGACTTAATGGTCAAATTATGTATGAACCACTTTGGAACACTCTATGGATGATTTAATTTGAACTAATTTGGCCAATGTAGTTAAATTAGTCCAATAGGTTTAAAAAAAAAGTTACCTTGGAAGACATTGTCCAATTGAGCTAATTGGGTCAAAATAATGGTCAGTCGAGATCGTTGGAGTTTAAAGAACTTATCAAAGGAAATAAGTTCAATCAATTTGCTCAATTGAGGTCAATTTAGTTAAAATGGTCATGTGAATTAGGCCACATTGATTCAATTAGGGTCAACTGGCCTAATTAATTATCATTTGACTCTTTTATTAATGGGTAGTTCACTCAAGTCAATTAGAATAATTTGTTTCAATCAATTTGGTTAAATTGATCAATTTGTATTAAAAAGATTCTTTTGAGCCAATTTTGATTAAATGTGTTAATTAGCTAAAGTGGGCTTTTTCAAATGTTACTTGAACTCAAACCATCTATGGTGAAATAATTGAAAGGGTTGTCAAAGTTTGGCTTGACTCAATTTAGTAAAAGAATCAAATTAATCACATATTGCCTTAAGGATCAAATTGGATCAACTATGTTCAAGTGAACAAATTGGCCTATCCATGAGAATTAAAATTTGTCCAAGTCATTAGGAGCAATCCATTTGAGAAATCTTGTCCTAAAAGGATCAAATAAGTCAATTTTAAATTAATTGAGTCAAAGGGTCCAATCAAGGGTTATCTCTAAGGTCCCTAATAACCTATCATAACATTTATAAAAGCTTGGTCATGGTCAATTAATCTAATTTAATGATTAGGGTTTAATTAACCTAATTGGATTTTATTATGTCAATCTAGAGTTTAAAGAGGTCTAGTTTAGCTTAATGGTCAACATTAATCATTTGGCTTAAAATCATCAAAGTGCTCCAAGTTTAAAGAAGTGTTAGTGATGGTTTGACCACAAATCAAACCTAAATGCGCAAATCAAGCTAAAAAAATTAGTAATTAATTACATTGTAAAATCATCATATTGAATAAAAAATTAAAAGAGTAGGTGTTAATATCACCATTGAGATCCACTAAGATCTATGATGCACACTTTCAAAATTAGGATTAAGATGTGGATATGATAGAGAGTGTGATTAAAATAATATTAAAAAATTAAAGGGATGCTGTCCTAAATAATTGAATTAAAATTATATAAGAAAATATTTTAAATATAGTTTGTTATATTTTAAATTAGAGAGTTTTGGAAATTTAGATGATGAGATTTGAGCCAAAAAAAAGATAATAATAAGATATATTTATTACAAATATTTAAAATTATAAAAAATTATAATTAAATTTATAAATTTAGAATTGATAATAAATTTTATTCATTAAGATTATTAAAGTACAAAAAAATAAATTATATATATATATATATATATATATATATATATATATATATATATATATATATATATGTGTGTGTGTGTGTGTGTGTGTGTGTGTAACTTAAGTAATTAATTTAATTTTTTAATTAAATGACTTATTTTTATTATTTTTAATATTTTATCTATTTAATTTATATATATTATTCTTAATTATTATTATGTCTAAATGTCCAATGTATGTCTGTCTACTTTTAAAAATAGAAGTGTCTCTTTATTGCTTGTTTTGCTCATGCATCATAGACTAAGATTAATTAGTATTAAATCTTGAAAGATATTTATCATAGAGCTAAGTAACATTAAAACTATTGATAAAGAATTAATATAATTTAAAATTAAATTATTAAAGGGTTCCTCTTATAATCTTTGTCAAATCTATTAGAATTCTATAATCATCCTAAGATCAGTCAAGACATGTGCAAGCTAAGGCTAAAAAAAATTCTCGCTTGGCATCTCTTGGAAATAAAATCTAAAACATGAACTAGGAATTGTAATTTGAAAATTGATATGGAGTGCTTGTAACATCTATGAGGAGGTTTTAAGTAAAGGCGATTATCTTAGTCAAGTTTAAATGACTAAGATTAAAATAACTTAATCTCATTATGAAGAGCAACTTAAATAATTAATTGCCATCAAGTCATATACAATGCTAACATTTTGAGTTCCAACTATGTCAATGAATTTGTGAGTCATTTGGTGCAATTTTTAATATAACAAAATTGCTTTATTAGTTGAGGTTTATGCTGAAATGGGTTTTCTTGGCAATATCAAAGGTTTATTGAATAAATGATTTGCGGATTGATTATTTTGGATTCAAGCACATAAAGTAGATATAATTAAACTCAAATTGATGAATTATAATAACTAATGCTTTCTTAAACATAAATAATAGATTATTTGAAAAAAAATTAGAGTAAATGAATTAAATAGAAAAAGCACATGCCTTAAATATAAGAAATAAACAATATTGGTTCCTTTATTAAATTGGGACAAAATACTTATTACATGCAAATTTTTATTTTTTAGGCTTACTTAGGAAACTTACTTTCTCTGAAAGTTAAGAACATTTATTGCAACTCCGAATAAAGTGGCAAAGAAAATTGCAAATAGGATGACTATAATTGCAATAACTCCCAAGTAATCATGCTTGTATCCAAAGTAGCTCCTAACAAATTCATCCACTGTTTGATTTGTATCAAGTAAATTGTTATCATCACCATATTGAGAAGAAATCAATCCATATAGTGTCCATGCAACTGGACAAGCCCAGTAGTACCATCCACACCACACAGGCATTCTCTGCAAGATGAACACATCATTTAATCTAAGTGACGAGATGGAGATATCATAAATTAAAGAAGACACAACTAGAAGAAGTTCATTAGTACCGTTCTTGGGATGAGAAACCATGAAAAAATATTCCAAATGCCATAAAATGCATTCGCTAGTATTGTTGCTATGTTGTAGTTGGAGGTTAAGGCAACATCTAACATGCCATAATAAGTGTAGTATGACAAAGTCCAATGTGTAAAGATAATGTACCACAACAACTTGGAAGCCATCCATTTGAATCCAATCATCAAATAAACTATGATGCTATATAGTAGTGATTGAACGAAGATATAAGGTTGCTCAATTACAACCTGAATGCACATATTAACATTGTGGTGTTAGTTCTAATATATATATATATATATATATAGAATCAAACTATTAAGTGTTTTATAGCAAAAAATTAAACTATTATTACTTGTCCAAAGGCATAGGGTAATCCTGAATACATTCTAGATGCTCTCTCTATAGAAGGCATGCAGCCATGGCCACAATTGGTTGAACTCCGGAGAATATGAGAGTCCCATAAATATAAAGGTACATGGAGCCCATTGCATTGAATAAGTCTTGTTGCTTTGCTCTATAACCATGTAAAATATTTAAATGCCATGAAAAAGTTATTTATATAATAATTTAATTAATAAAAAAGTAACAACATGAAATCTAGTTTAAGTAGAAACATACCTTTTACTGCCTAGGTCCCAGAATATTGTCCCAAATGTCAATGCTATTAACATCGTGAAGAGAAATCTTAGTGCAGTATAAGGTGGATTCCTCCAATATGACAAGTATTGTTTCCAGAGACAAGCAATGCATTGTGTATGAAACATTTGTGGGTATTGTGTTGAAAAGTGAAGATCATTAGATCCAAGAGGTGGTATGCTTAGTTCTGCAATAATTACTTTATTCTTCCTGTATTGGTTAGTAAGTCAGAAGTTATAGATATGAAAAATGATATGGATTTAATATCTTTCTTACTTACTCATATAATTAAATTCTTATATACTTCACAAAATCAATTCCTAATATTTGTTCTTGAGCTATGGTGGTTACTTCTAACATCCATGTGCAGATTGCAACCATCTTTTAATTTATCGATTCCTTCAATACCCTAATGATATATAAATAAAAAATTATAATTATTTTGATTTTGATTGTGAAACTGACATAAGAAGAAAGAACAACGTTATGGAATCACCTCAAAATAATTAATGATGTTATAAGAATGGTGTCCCAAAGGCCCAAAATATATTTGTTCTCCTCCTTTCTTCAGTAGAAGTAACTATAGTTATCAACAAAAACAATCACATCATATATAGGTATGTCATGAATTTGAGTCATGGAAGCAGACTCTATGTAAGAAAAGGTTAATCATTGCATGATTAGGACAATAACTTTTTGAAATCACATTTATCTTAGTAGCTTCATATATTGGGCTATGCCCTTTGATTTTTGGTTTCAATTTAAAAGCTTATTGTTGAAGTTTATTCATTCTATGATATTTCTTACCTCATCAAATGACTCAAAAATATCAATGTGCACAATATGGTCCGTTTGGTTTCCACTATATTCCTTATTGTTCTCATAACAATAGCTGTTGCTCTAGCATCAAGGCCAGAAGTAGGCTCATCCATAAATATTATGGAAGGGTTAGAAACTAGCTCAACAGCAATAGTTAGACGTTCAATGGATAAACCATTCACACTTGGAAGCCCAACCAATGCTTCCTTTATAGATGTCAGCTCTACAAGATCCATTATCTCTTCTATGAACATCTGCAATATTTATTTAATCAATTTTATTAATAAATCATGATCTCAAAACAATATTTAAGAAAAGGAAAATGCAACCTTTTTTATTCTAACATAACATACTTTTTTTGTTGAAAAATCTATTTCATAAGGTAAACGTAGCCATGTAGAGAAAGTAAGAGATTCATAGATAGTTATATTTGGAGAGTGGATATCATTTTGTTCACAATATCCTAGCAGGTGAGCAAACGTTTCTTGTTTTTTAGGATATCCAGATATAGTTATGTTTCCCTCAAGGTATCCTTTATTTTTTCTCCCTGCAAGCACATCCATCAGAGTGGTTTTTCCTGCACCACTAACACCCATCAATGCTGTAAGCACTCCTGGTCTAAAGTATCCACTCACACCCTTTAGTAGAACCAATTTTTCCTCCACAACACCTCGATCTTTCATTTCCTGGAGAAGAATAATGCAAAGAAATGATTTAGTATTATACATAAAAGAATTTAGAGGGTGGCTCTAGAGAAATGATTAATTTTCATTCATTATAATATGGAGTTAATATGCTCATGATAACAAAAGCAATCTCTCTGATAAAGTAGGGTTAATATTCCATATATCAACCATTATTCAGACCATACATTTGCAAGAATTTTGTATTGGAGGATATAATAAACAATAAAATGATGAATATGTTGAATTACCTTTGGCATATCTATAGAGAATCTTATATTTTCAAAGGTGATAGAAAGTGGTTTAAATGGAAGCACCATTCCATTCCTTTTAGCTGAATCACTAATTTTATCTGCATATGTGAGACTGATCATTTGTAATCTAAAGATGAGCATTTGTGAAGCCATACGATGTGTATACTTACTCTCTAATGAATGGCGATTAGATCCTCCCACTCCACTTGAAGGACCATCAAGTTCTTCAATCCTATTTATTTCTTTTTCCTTCAAGGTTTCCTCAGATATAGCTGATTGAAGCTTCCAAATGCTGCAAAAATTATTAAATTTTTAATTACATTTGATATTTTGATTTATGCAAGCAATTTAGTCAAATGAAAGAGCATAAGAAGGTTCTCACGCTTGAAAAATGAAAGTGATATATTGAAGAGAAAATTGAATAGAATCACATATCCAAATAAAGGCGTCATCCAATACCATTTTGCATCTTGGAAAATTCCTCGAGACTTAAGGATACTCAATCCAAGTGTTTGATTTGTTCCAGGTATGATCTGTAATAAATGTTTAACCAAAATTATCTATCGTCATTTATTACTCCTATTTTTATTCTTTATGTAATGAAACATTAATGTTTGTCTTACCTGACTCCATTTTTGTCCTAGGAATTCATTAACTGAGATAGCATTTTGTGAGTACATAAAAGGTGAGATCCAATAGCCCCATATCCACCATTTTTTTATAGCATCTATAGATAACATAAAGACATGATTGATACTTATAACATTAGAAAGAGATTTTCATAGTTCAAAGCTCTAACCATGTGCAATAATGAATCCACCCAAAAGTGCGATTGTAAGAAATGCAAAGGCTGCAATCACATTAGCAATAATCATGATTCGACCAATTACAGCAATTAAACGAAATAATCCTCCAGCCATTAGATGAACTAGAAGAAGTATAAAGTATTGCTTCATGAACCTACAGGAAATGTCAATTTCAAGTGGTCAAATGTTAATAAATAAATATAATCATTAAAATTTAATCTATTATATGTATGAAACCTTGTTGCACTTGGATCATATCCAATAACATGGTAAGTGATGATCACCCAGATAGCTACTTCAAAAATTGAAAATGGTATTTTCACAATCCATGTCGGTATTCCATAAGCCCATGAAGGATACAAGTGATGATCCCTTTGTTTGAAGAAGACAGGAAGCTTAATGACAGTCAAAGCAAGCTCGAGACTCGTTGAGTTCACAATGACCATTGAGAAGTAAAGGGATCCCATAAAAATAATTCCATCATTCACTGTGTCATGGTGCATGTTTGTCCTTGTAAATATTGTTATCATAACTAGTGCCATGAACATGACCTGATAAAGAAAAGAAAAAAAAAAGAAATGAGGGTCTTCTATTTATTGATCTTACAAATTTGCATCATTAGCTGACCTGGAATGCCCTGAATGCATAAACAAATGAATTCCTTTTGATCAATAGCAATTCTCTTTCAGCGCAAGCTTTCAGCAGATCTATTTTACCAACACCGTATCTCGAGGTAGTCAAAGCATCAGTGTGGCACTTACTTCTATGAAATGGGATAGATAGCTCTCTTTTTAACCTTTTTCCAACATGAAATGAAATGCTTCCATAAATTTTCTATGAACATAACTATATGGCTCCTCATATCTTCCCCAATATTGTTGTTGATCTCTTCTTGATGTCACCTATGAAATCAATAAGACAACAATTAATTTAATCTAAAATTTACTTTATAGGATGCAAGACATTTCTTCATGCTTTGCTTGGCTGTATCTTTTACTTAACCTCTTGTAAGAAGTCTGGGACAGCTTTCCTCTCCGGGCACTTGAATCCCATGGATTCAAAGAATTCAAGGGCATGCTCAACAGGGCCTTGGTATGCTATGTATCCATCTGACAATAGTATGATATCATCAAAGAGCTTATATGTCTCTGGTGGTGGTTGTAGTAGGGAAACAACTATTGTTTCACCGAGAATATGTGCATTTTGCCTTAATGAGTTCATTATGTGGAAAGTCGTGGCTGCGTCCAACCCAGTTGATATCTCATCCATGAATAATGCTCTTGCTGGGCCAACAATCATCTCCCCTATATCATCATTAACAAACATAAAGTATCATTTCATCCCATATCACGTAATGCAATTATATGAACAATCACTTGACCTACCTATGGTGACACGCTTTTTTCTCCCCACGAGATATACCTCAGCATATCATTTCCTACTATGGTATCTGCACAGCCCTAAAATCTGTTCTTTCAATGAAAAGAAAGCGATGATATAGTTTCAAATGACTGCCTAAACCCTCTTAACATATCTCCATATGGAGGTTAGTTTATAAAATGCATTAAAGTCGGTTGAACAAAGGCTTTTATATGATACACAATCTTAATGAACATGATAAATTATTATTATTATTCCCTATTACATGATAAGCAACTAATGTGTACTCTGATCGCTCGGTTTCCCTCCCTTCACGATATTGCACCTGAGCTCAAGCCGTAAACTCCTCGCATATTAAAATATATCAAATTTCATTAGCAAGAATAAGAGTGATTTAAATGACCTTCATAAATGCATCTAAATCTGGGTCTGGTCTGATATTTGCTTCATTTTCTCTTCTCAACAATTCATATAACATATCTGGAATATTTGTTTAGTTCTTATGAAATAACATACCAAATTTTTTTATAGCATTTCTTATTGTGTTCAAAGTGACCAAATGTTATGGACTGCTTACTGAAGCGATATCCAACTCCTTGACACCTTGCAGAGAACTCCAGGGTTTCTCTCACAGTCATTTCTCCAATATGGAGGTCATACTGATTTATATCGCGAGGGACAAACTCATTTATTTGATGGCCATTATATGTCACATCTCCAGAAACCTATCGTGTTACCTTCCATATACGCAAGTTAGTTTTGATGGTCTGCGTCTTAGGAAGAAAAAAAGAAAATAAAATTTAAAAATGTGAATAAAATAAACATGAACATCAAGACCTTTAAATTAGAATCGACCTTCAGCGCTTTTAACAAAGTGGTCTTCCCTGAAGATGGTGGGCCTAGAAGCAGTGTCATCCTAATAATCACCATTAAAATTTATGTATCTAATTAGCTTATCAATAGTAGTAGACTTTGATATATTATACTAATCAGGTGGCTTCAAAATAATAAAAATGATAAACCTATGAGGCATGATGATTCCACTTGCATCTTGAATGATGGTGAATGGCCTTTTTTTGCTTTGTATTAAGTGCAAAAAGTGAGCAAATGTCTGGTTCAAAATTATAAAAAAAAATGCAAAGAAAAATAAATTTAGCTTATAATATCATTATTATAAAGGAACTCAACAAAAAAAAAAGGATTGTCTGATTCTTTATTATAAACCTCTATAGTGTTCAAAAAATAATTGAAGAAGGAAGAGATGCTTCTGCTGCCCACATAGACCTCTGCCTCAACTTGAATATGCTGAAACCGCACCTCAATGATCGGCCAATCAATTCCAACACTGCAGATTATCAGACAATTAATGATCCATAGTAACACATTGAAAGCTCACAATTTGTTTTGCTTCTAAAGTAGGACTATTTTTCTAATGTGTAGTGATCCTGTTCTCTAATTTTAACTCAATTCTTTTCAAGCATTTTCTCACATTTTTGGAAACCCTAAAACTATGAGAGTGTTGGTCTTAGTAAAAAAAAATATGATGAAATAAAGAAGGCAACTGGTTACCATTGCACCACACCTAAGCTTAATTTTTTGTGGTTTAAGGATTATTTTAAGCACTAGTGTATGTATACTATCTTATCTATCTCACTTTAGTTCTCTCTTGACTTAAGTGGAGTTAGTTGAGGGTTATGAGGAGCAACACCTCTTTTCTTATGGGATTTAAGGTTAAGGGTAGTATATTCAATACAATGTCTAAGAGGTAAATACTATTTATTATTATTATTATTATTATGATCATTCTATCTTTTATTTATAAGACATTATATTTTATAATTATAACTTGTCCAAAAAATTGTTGTGGATGGAACATTCATGAGAGCATTTAATGTCTCATTATTACATAAAAAAGTTCAATATACACATAGATAATGTATGTTTTGTGGAAATTGGTGGCAAATAAAATTTTAATGATAAGATGATGCAAAACACTCGCCATAGCAATGGCAGCATTGGTTTCAATGTCAGTTGTTTGCCTTATCTATGATGAACATTAGTGTTATAGACAATAATGATGTGGTTTGAGGTTGACCCTCTTAATGTTGCTAATTATAGGGTTTGGAGATCTTTTTAAAGGGCTAACAAGAAGACTTAGGCCTTGGTGAAATGAATTATCAAGAAGAATTAGAGTTAAGATTATCAATTGGGTTAGGCAACAAAAATAACTCATAATATGAAAAACTTTAATTTTGACTTTATAATTTTATTATAATAAAACTATTAATTCTTTGGGCTTGAAACTCTGGATGATATTAATTCAAATTATTTTGGTGTGTTTTAAAGAATTTTATAATTTTTTAAATAATCTTAAAATATTTTAAGATTTTTTTAATATTAAATAATAAAATATTTGATTAAATTAAAAATAGAGTTTTAGAAAATAGATTTTAGGGAATGAGACTAAACTCTAAAAAAATTGTATTTTAGAAATTCTAGTTATGATTTTAAAATTTTCACTTAATTTTAAAGCCCACTCATTGGGTGCAAACTAGATGTTGCTACAAAAAATCCCTAAGTTGACCTTCCTTACTTGGTTTTCAAAAAATATAGATAAATAAGTATTAGGTTAAGTAAAAAATTTAGAAGAGGACTACAATAAGAGCACTAGAATTTATGCACAAAAATGATAAACAAATTACCCACCAAAATGACTAGTCGAGAAAGATCATCGAACCTCTTTTCATGGTAACACTGACCATCATGCCAATCTTCGTGAAATTTTCTCACTTGAAAAATTATCACAATAACATCAAATTTTTATTAATTCAATAATCAAATATATAAGTTTTACAAAAAGAATATTAAATATTAATAAAAGAGAGGGAAGAAGGGGGAAAGACCAAGTGTGTGAATAAGGAGAGGTGGTTCATATATATAATTACTAATAAGCACTCACCAAAAGAGTGGTGACAGGCCACTCTTAAATGAATAATAATTAATTAATAAATTTAATTATAAATTATTTATGTTATATAAACTTTACATAAACTTTTTCTCATATGTTTGAAAAATCAAATGTTGAAATTCATATATATATATATTTTTTAAATTACAAATATCATAAAAATAACAGTGCAAAAACATAATCTTAAACAATAATTATCACTCTCAGAAAATAACAATCCAAATTAATAGACTTCATTTTGCTTCTTATTATGTGACTTTGATTATAGCTATTGTCTTGCTCTGAGTTCTGATGGCTAGTCCACTTCTTCTTACATTGACACCTTATGCCACATGAATTCCCATGGACTTCAAAGAGCACTTCAATGGTGATAGAGTAATTGTTGGTATTGTTAATTCTCCAAATAATAAATTCAACACTTACTACAACTACATATCATAATTTTGTCCTCCAACAAAAGATTTTTCGTACAAAATGGAGGTTTTCTAAATATTTTATGCATCATATTCATGGGTGTATTTTTGATATTAAAATATCCAACTGATTATGCTATTGGAGTTTTAGTTTAGGAAGACAATGAGAAGACTTTCATGTAAAGTACTAAAATATTTGATCAATAAGTTCATCAAAATTCTTTTAAAATTCAAATAATATTACCGATCAAAACGGTCTTTGATCTTGAGAAGAAGGCTCCTATTGGCGTCATGTATATATCCTGGAAGAAGCCTCTCCATCACCGTCTCCTTCTCCTTCTCCTTCTCCTTCAGAAAGCTCTTCAAGCTCTTCTCGCTCATCTTCCCACGCCAACGAAAATAATTTACGATTATGATCATATTATTATAAATAATATATATATATATATATATATATCATGAAATAATTAATACCCGATTAATGAAGGAGATTATACAATGCACACTATTGATTTCGTGCCGTCTCTTGTTAATTTATAATGTAATGTGAATAAATTAACCAACATAATTAATTAAAAATTATTTTTTACTTTTAATCAACGCTTGGGCCTATCTTTTGTATTAATCAATGCATGGGCCATTTGCATACATAATATATACATATATGCAAAAGAAGAAATTACCATTATATTTTTTTTCTCGAAGTTGATGGCCGGTCTTATAAGGGCCATTTGCATACATAATATATTTATATATATGATAAATTTTTTTATTATTTATTTTTGACCTGTAGGGTTAATTGATGAAAACTATTCTTCTTAATTTTAAAACTGAAAAGGTTGTAAATAAATGAATAGGACCATTATGTTTATTTTTCTCGAAGTTGATGGCCGGTTTAAGCTGGCATTTACATATATATATATATATATATATATATATATATATATATATATATATATATATATATATATATATATATATATATATATATATATAAACTATTCTTTCAATTTTAAAACTGAAAAAAAAAATCTGCATTGTTAAGTTAATATAGCAATTTAAGGAAAATATTTCATTATGTTTATTTTTCTCGAAGTTGATGGCCGTTCTTTTAAGGGGCATTTGCGTACATAATATATATTTATATATATGATACAAATTTTAATTATTTATTTTTGAGCTGTAGGGTTAATTGATGAAAGCTATTCTTCATAATGGCAATTTTTTTTTTTTAATTCAGGCCAGATGAGCACTCCAAATCGGCAAGAGATATCTGATAAAAAAATTGAATTATTCAAAGTGAAATATAAAGACCTAACGAAATATTTATTATCCGTTTATTTACAAAGGCTTAATTTAAGTTGGAAATGAATTAATCAATCTAGCTGTAATAAACGCCTTTATAAGCACCAACAGTGATCTCTTTTAAGACAAAAAAAAAAAAACTCTCCAATGGCGGTGTCATGCTGCTTCTTTCAGAGCCCACTTCACCTTCCTACAAAGCTCAGCTCATCCCCTTCAATGAGAGGTCCTTTTGTTTTATTTCATTTTTTTAATTTTACGTTTTTATTAACGATTCACTATTTTAAATATAAGAGAAAGTATTTCTTTCATGCTGCATAGTGGTTTAATCACAAAAATTTATCTAAAATGCACTTTAATCTAACTCCTTATATTATAGCTTTTATAAATTATTTTTCTATAATTTTTTCTTCTCTATATCTTCCTTATTGCCATTCATGGTAATATTATTTATCTGATTAATATTTTTTTCACTGTGTTTAATTTTATTTTTGCGAGATTAGGTAGCTGTGTGCTAATCCAACGTTCGAGCGAAATAAAATGGGAGAAGGAAGACAAAAAAATATGTAAAAGAATTACGTGGGTAAAGAAGATGGGAGACTACATGAGCAGATCAAGGTTTATGATCATCAATTCCTCAAGCAATCATGGAAGCTTCATACTGTTTCTCCTCGTGCTTTCTACTCTTTCATGCGTCCATACACTTTTGTTGCTACAGTTAAGTACTTAATCAAATATATATATATATATATATATATGTATGTATATGTGGGTGTGCATGTTCATGCATATATTTTTATAGTATAAGCACCGTTTGTTTCATGTAGGTTATGGGGATTATGTCAAGTTCTCTAATGGCACTAGAGACTTTAAATGATATTTCTTTGCCTTTTTACATTGGAATAATGCAGGTGAGAATATGTACAATATTATTATTATTATTATTATTATTTTGATGCAAAATGAGATAACCATGTCATCATTTTACTTTTAATTTGCAGTCAGTAGTTGCTTCGCTTTGTCTCAATGGTTATAGCTCCGGAATCAATCAGATATTTGACATGGAAATTGACAAGGTACATTAATACAACACTTTTAAAAAATAATTTATGTAATGCCGTAATAAATAAATATAAATATAAATTAACGTCATATCAATATGGTGCATTGACATTACTAATAATTTAGACGATCATTAATTCCAAAGATATTTGACATGGAAATTGACAAGTTACATTAATACAACACTTTTTTTCATAATTTTGTTTCTTTAGTACAATTTTTTAAAGGGATTTACATACATACCACACAATGTTTATGTATTTACATATCTAATATCTAATTTTAATTTTTATATATAACATCCTAATCTTCAATATCACATCAAAATATATTATCACTCACTTTTTAAAAGTGAAGGGCATCTTTTTAGGCATATGAAAGTATTAGATATGTAAATATATAAAAATTGTGTGGTATGTATGTAAATCATTCTTGTTTTTATTATTATTTAGAAATTTCGTAGACCTGGTAGGTATAAAGAAAATATTGTCCGACTCTTTGTTGTAAGTGCAAAAATTTATAATATTCAGAGTAAGTTTTGAAAGAAATTATTATAAGTCATACAATAAATTTCTTACAACTACTTCGTTAACAATTTTGGCTGTTAAAAGTTCTCATCGTATAAATTTTTTTAAAAAATAATAAAAGGTGCAGGCGAATATTACTGGTAGAATTTTTAAAAATAAACCCTATTCTTAGGTCTTGTTTGAGATCTAAGCAGTTAACAACAGTCTTGAATGCATGATACATGATTTCATCCTCCGATGTCATGATTAAAGGTATTTGCTTCATAGGCTTCTAAACAAGAAAGGATGATCACTTTTTAATATTTAGTATTTATGTTTCTTTTCTTAAGAGAGACAAATGATTAATTTATTCATCTTTAAAAAAAAATTATAAAATTTAAGAGAACAATTATCCTCCCTCAACAATATGTGATTTTGTCCCTATGTAGTCGAGAAAGTGATTTATTTTTCATAAATCTTCAATAATGAGAAACATATATCTTTTTATGGGATTTATTTTTCATTGTTAGTCTTTTAAAGATAAATAAGAGTGGTGCCAACAAGTTTGCATGCAGCTTAAAGAATTATGAATTTGCCTTTAGGCATTTAGTGATTATAAAATTCTAAATATTTTATTAGGACTTAAATTTGAGATGATTCATTTTAATACATTCAAAAATCTTGATAAAAAATATCCCGTATGGTTAAGATAGTTTTATTTCTAATATGCATGGTATTCTTAGACCGTTTAATTGAGCAGTCAATGTATAAAGCACATACGAGCATTTTATACTTTAAATGAGCTTGGATTGAAAGGACCAACAAGATGTGTGCAAAATTATCAACTTTATAATTATTTGCATGCACTTTAGTGCATCTGATTTAGATAATTGAGTGCTCTATGCATGCAAATTTTAATTTTGCATCATTTTTTGTGTGCATACATAAAAAGATTACAGATCCGATGATGATTTAGGCACTTTGTTTTGTTTAGTCATTTAAACAAAATCTTATATTTTAGCAAGATTTGGTTTATGGTCATTGATGAACTTGTAAGCTTGTTGTAAATCTAATTCAGATTTCTGTTGGCCACTTTTGATTCTTCTAATATACCATGTAATATAACTCAAGTAATTATTGAAGGGCTTTGTATATACTCATTGATTGGCTAGTTTGTCTTGCTTTTGCTCCTATGTGAGCTGTTAAGTTATATTTATGTTTATTGATAAGCCTTCAAGTTCATTGTTATTTTTGTTTGTTCAATATTCTTTCTTGTTTGTAGATGAGTTAATGTATCTTCTCCTAGTAGACTTGTCTAAATTCAAACTCCTATCATTTCTTTCGATGCAAAGTATGGTATTATTTAGATGTTTATTTGAGAAGGCTGTTCATATTCATTGACAAGCTGTTGACTTTATGATTATTCTTTTAAATATGGTTTATTTATTATTGAGAAGCCTTGGTTATACTTACTAATAAGTTATTTGGCTTTAGTGAAAATCTCTTATGAGTTTCATTTGATTTTCACTTCTTGAAATAACAATCAACAAGTCTCATGTGTTTTAGTCTTGCACTCAAATGCAAATCTAAGTATTCTTTGAAAATAAAGCATTCATAATCGTTGGCGAGTTGTATAGTTATGCTCGTGAGCAAGCTTTTGAATCTCTTGTAAGCATTTATTCTCTCTAAATCATTTCAATTCTTTTGGTACAAAATGTCATATTGTTTGAATGTTCATAAGATCTTATTCATGTTCGCTCTTGCTTAAAACTAAAAATTCAAGTTGGTCACCAATCATATATTACTTTGTGTTTGATCTAGGTTCTTATTTAAGCAAATACAACTGCCCAAATATTCATTAGGTTTTATTCATTATTTCAAATTCGACACCTGTACTTATGTTTATTTATGAATTTATCACTTTCATATTGTAGATTGTTGTAGTTAATTTTTTTATTTGTGTCTTCAATTTTGTTTTGATTTTATTTTATTTAAATCTTTGTGGGCTCCGAAAATTCACCACCGACCTCTCACATTGAAAAGAGTATATTTTTATGTCGGTGAAATTTTCAGAAGACAGATGAGATAGTAGATAAGACACTACCCAGAGATTTCACTCTCATTTTGTGAGGACTTTAAATCTTATTCCAGATTTCCTATAGGTGCAAGCACCTATAGTTAATTACTCCTCTCAATGCTGAGATAAAACTTTTAATTAAGGCTAGTTGTTAGATCGTTGAATGCGTAGCGTATAGTTGCAGTATGAGAGTTTTAGAATTTCTTGTTTAGAATTTATAAAATTCACCATTTTAGCTTAAAGAGGATTGTTGGTGGAATGATGACGTGCCCAATATAGATCCCATGGTTCCGTCATTCCGAGCTGTTGCGGTCCCTAGTTTACTTAGTCAGAGGAGGTAGTCGACCAACCTGATAGAAGGATCCTTATCAACAGCCATGGGTTGTGTCGTCCAAGTAATCCTTGTAGACCTGGGATGGTGCTTGTCTAAGGAGACAATCATAAGTCTAGCTTAGTTGACAGATGACATTTTTCCCTATCAGGTGTACCCTATGATTCAGAACTCAAAAGGAAGAGTCATTGGGGAGCATACGGGCTATAGTCATGATCATAATATAATGATATCATTTGGGCGAAATCATCCGATCAGAGGACTTTGGTCATAACTGCATCTTATGTGGAGCCTACCAGCCAAGCCACGTAGTCAGAGGATACGGGTCACATCCTTACTAGCATGAGATTGATTGAGAGTGAACATAGAATATTTGATTTGACATTGGCTCTTTTGTGAGATAGGTTTTCTTAATTTATCAACTTTAACAAACAGTTGGAAGGTTGATTAGATTTTAGCTTTTAACTTTTAGAGATTGAATTTCATTTAAGCATTTTTAGATTGATACTTAATTTGAGTTAATTTGATTTAAAATTAGAATCACATTTTGATGGATATATCCCCTCCTGTTGAAATCACCATTTAACATAGTCATCATCGGGGTGATTATATTATTTAATCATTTAATTTATTATTTCAGATCTCGTCGACTCTATTAGTTTAATAATAGGACCAGATCTACTATCATATGACAGAATTAGCTTCTCAGACATTTTACTGAGTTGAAATTTTTATAATATTATTATTGAATTTTTAGGTTTTGTTAACTCGAACCCGATCCTAAGACTAAATTTAAGCATTTAGCGTTGTGTCGGGGCTCATGCGGGTATTTGATAATTCATATTATTTAATTTTATTTAGTTATGAGATTAATTTCATATTTATTTAATCTCAACTTAGCCTACAGAGCCTTTTAAGATATTAAAATTTGCACTCTGAATTTCCATGTATGAGCACATGCAGGTAGTTATAATTTAAATAATTTCATCTGATTAATTAAATTATTACTTTAAAAATCATAATTAGAATGAAATTCTTTAAATTTTGGATTGAAAGAAGCTCCATAATTCATGGAGAATTTAATTTAGCGTATTTTGTTTGCTTGTACGAAGAGTTGCAGATTTGGTGACATTTAATTTAGGTTTTACTTTTGTATTTGATTTTTTGCATTTAGGCTAATGCAAAAATCACTTTCATTTGATTCTTCATTTACTAAGTTACCACAACTTTAATGAAGAATTTTATTTGTATTCATGGATATATCTCCAAACATCTTACAAAATTTTCTTTTTATTTTCTCAATTCGTTCAATGAATTACAAAGTGATTTGATTATTCACATTTGCTCGTAGATGAGTTATCAATTTTCATATTCATTATCCAAGCTTGATTGTGCTCAATAATATAGCCAATTGAAATTCCCTCAATTATTTCAAAGTGAATCATAAAGTGATCGCAATGATCAGTGGTGACTCTCTTTTATACTTGTTAATAAGCCCTTTAAATTCATTTCAAGCCTCCTACAAAACTTTTCCTCTCCTACAAATCATTTGAAATGAGTCATGGTAGAGTTTAGTATTCATTAGGATGGCTTGTTTATATTCATGGTGAGTTATTTGACTTAATATAAGTCCTCTATAAGTCTCACTTGAACCACATTTGTATGCTTAAAAATCATGTTTTAATCCCACTATAAGTCTTCAATGATTCACTAGGATTCTCCTTTTGGATTATTTTAAACAAAATATTGTGAGATTCAGTTCATGTGTATCAAAGAAATTCAAGTTTATTTCAAATTTTAGAGGTTCACTTGAGTTTGATCCCTATTTTCTTATTTGAAATATGATTTTCAATTTTATTTGTAATCAAGTCTTTTTCAAATTCATTTCAAGTTCATTTATATTTAATTTTCAATTCATTTCTTTAGGACTTTATATTTTATATTTAATTTAATGTTAAATTATTATTATTTTTGTTAAGTCCCAAACATTTGATGAAATTTCGATAGCATTTCGATAGTATTCTGACGTCATCCCCACATAGGGATCTACATTGAAACTATTTTGGCCTATCTGTCACGCCCCGATGATGATCTGAGCACTTTGTTTTATTTTGTCATTTAAACAAAATCTTATCTTTTAGCAAGATTTGGTTTATGATCATTAATGAATTTGTAAGCTTGTTGTAAATCTAATTTAGATTCTGTTGGCCACTTTTGATTCTTCTAATATAACATGTAATATAACTCAAGTAATTATTGAAGGGCTTTGTATATACAGTACTCATTGATGAGCTAGTGTATCTTGCTTTTGCTCGTTTGAAAGCTATCAAGTTATATTTAAGTTTATTGATAAGCCTTAAAGTTCATTGTAACTTTAGTTTGTTCAATATTTTTTTCTTTTTTGTAGATGAGCTAATGTATCTTCTCCTAGTAGGCTTGTCTGTATTCAAACTCCTATCAATTCTTTTGGTGAAAAGTATGATATTATTTTGATGTTTATTTGAGAAGGCATGCTCATATTCATTGACAAGCTGTTGACTTTACGATTATTCTTTTAAATATGGTTTATTTATTATTGGGAAGCCTTGGTTATACTTACTAATAAGTTATTTTGCTTTAGTGAAAATCTCTTATGAGTTTCATTTGATTTTCACTTCAGCTTGAAATAACAATCAACAAGTCTCATGTGTTTTAGTCTTGCACTCAAATGCAAATCTAAGTATTCTTTGAAAATAAAGCATTCATAATCGTTGGCGAGTTGTATAGTTATGCTTATGAGCAAGCTTTTGAATCTCTTGTAAGCATTTATTCTCACTAAATCATTTCAATTCTTTTGATACAAAATGTCATATTGTTTGAATGTTCACAAGATCTTATTCATGTTCATTTTTGCTTAGAATTAAAAATTCAAGTTTGTCACCAATCATATACTACTTTTTGTTTGATCTAGGTTATGGTTTAAGCAAATGCAACTGCTTAAATATTCATCAAGTTTTATTCAATATTTTGTTGACCTTCACATATGCTACATGAGTCGAATCGAGCTTATAATATGAATTTGATCGATTTCGGATGCTCCAGAGCACAAATTGGAGCTGAAATACACCAGACATTGCCGAAATCAGTCGAAACGACCTCCAATTGATGAACATACTTCGTCATCACGTTCAAAATGTCAAAATTGATCATAATATACATATTCCACAATCTAACGGTCAACCGATTAAGAGATCGAGCCATCAATGTGCCAACGCGCGTATCGAAGTCGGGAAGTTACGGCGATGCCCAAACAACTTCCGTTCATGAAATTGATCACGTCGTTAGCTTCGAAATGTCGAAATCTATAAAATGAGACTATTCGCGGTTGATTCGGACGAGTCTACGCGAACGTCGAGCACTCGGAAGTGATAATGCGCATTTGAGCTAAAATTGATCCAATTTGACGCTGAATTGAACCAAACGACCTCCGATTGCGAAACGGACTGTGCTGTTGAATCCAGAATGTTGAATTTACCTAGAAATGACACTCAAATTATGTGAGTTTGATTTCAACAAAATTCCGCATAAATCTCAATGCAATTGAGCAGTATAAAAATAAGGAAAAATCACGTGTTTATTTTAATGTGATTACTGATTAGACACAATTTTAACAATTGATTTATCCTAAAATTAACTAAGAATTTTTAGAGATATGATATGAAGTTGATTAAATTTAATTCTTTCCAAAATAATCAATAATTTTGAATTTCAGATTTCAAAATTCCACTAACTATTGGGTAAAGAAAAGGGAAATTAATTAAGGCCTTTAATCCCTATTTTCTTCCGCACTCATTCGTCCCCCTCTCACTCGGCTCCACACGCGGACTCGATCCAAAAGCCCTTCCCCCTCTTTGTTCGATCTCATACATCCGTTCCCTCCCACTCTTCCCCCTCTTCGTTTCTTTTCCCTCAACTGCAAGCCAAAAAAAGAAATCGTTCGCTCTCTTTCTCCGCACTCGCGCTCACGTACCAGAGCCTTGGAGTGGTCTATGGTGACCTAAGTATCTTGCCGCTTTATGTCTACAAGAGCGCTTTCGCGGAAGATATCGAGCACTTAGAGACCAATGAGGAGATCTTTGGTGTCCTTTGTGTTCTGGACGCTTACCCTCGTTCCTCTTCTCAAGTACGTCTTCATAGTCCTCCGTGCTGATGACAATGGTGAAGGAGAAACGTTTGCTTTCTATTCTCTTCTTTGTCGCCATGCTCGGGTCGGCTTACTGCCAAATGGATAAATCGCTGACGAGGAGCAGTTCATAGCTGCTATCAAATGATGTGATTATTATGAAGAGTTTACCTAATGATCTAAGGCAAGAAATGAAAGGAATAAGTATCCAACCTTTTGATCAGATATTCAGCTTTTCCAAGCTTTTATATTAAAGAAGTATTGCCTAACTGTCGGCTTACTGATTTCTGATGGTGGATGCCTTGAGTCTATTCTTCCCCCAAACATGGAAGAATATCAGAGACTTAGGTGCAGGGTTGCATTCCACGCCCTTCAATTTCGTCCTAAAATCCAAGCACTGGAAAATCTGATGGTGGTGAGATTAAGGTTTTCCAGTCGACCTTATCTTCCATTTCATCTTGGGCTTGCAAGAGATACCTTGGCATTTCATGGATGTGCTGAACTTTTTCAGGATGTTCATACTGAACTCATTCAATATAGAAGGAAGCAGATGATCAAGCATGGGATTGTTCACAGAAACTTAAGTGTTGATTTTGCTTCTGAGAAAAGAAAGGGGTTATGCCCACTTATGCTCGAAGTTTGAAGTCACGCTCATCAAGCAAGATAAAAATCACCGAGTTATTTCAAAACCACCGCACTCATTAGGGCGTGATGGGTAGGCCTAAAAACTGTTAGATGTTGCTTCCCTATGCTGAAATGCTGTCAAAATTTAGATTGAATTTTGGACTTAAAAAAAGGGGAAGAGGTTTGAATGTGTAGAAATTGATATATATTTGCTTTTATGCAGGTGATTGAAGGCCTCCTTATGCTCAGCAGGGTGTAACGAGATTGAAATTTGGCTGATGTGCTTCAGAACACCAACCATCTTGCTCATCGTATGACGGATAGGTCAAAATAGTTCCAATGTAGCCCCTGAATTTGCAAAGATCTAACATGTCTTTAATGAGCATAAGTCAACCATTAAAGTTTAGGAATTATGCGAATAAATAAAATGCAAGCAAAGATACAACCTTTTAAGTTCAAATACAAACCTAATTCTATGATACAATACACCACCGGATTCGCAACATATCGTACAAGCGAACAGAAAGCGTTAAGTAAGGCTTCGATTGAACTCTTGCACATATTATAAAGTATGTCTAAAACTCAAATTCAATAACTTAAAATTATGCAAGCATTCTTAAAATACTCACATGGGCCCCAACACTATGCTGAATTCTTAAGCTTATTGTGTGAGGATGCTGCGCGGGTTGCTTCCTAGTTTGGTCTAAGGTCTGGGTCCGGGTTAACAAAACCTAAAAATTCAATTATTATAAGAATTTCAGCTTATTGAAATATTTGAGAAGCTATATCTTTCATATGATAGTAAATCTGATCCTCTATTATTAAATTAATATAGTCGATAAGATCTGAGATAATAAATTACATGATCAAGAAAACTCGTAAATCTCAATGATGGCTGTGTTGAGTAGAGATTTCAACTGGAGAGGATATTTCCATCAAAATGTGATTTTAATTTCAGATTAAATTAACTTAAATCAATCCAAAATATAAAATTTAATATATCACTAAGTTATTAATGGTTAAATGAAATTATATTCTTAAATACTTAAAACAAACTTCATTCAATCCACCTTCCACAACTATTTGTTAAAGGTGATGAATTAAGAAAACTATAGCTCATAAAGGAGTCAATGTCAAGTCAAGTATATTTCTATATTCACTCTCAATCATTCTCATGTCAGTAAGGACATGACCTGTGTCTTCTGTCTGCATGGTTTGGCCAATAAGCTCACATATGATGTAGTTACGACCAGAGTCCTCTGATCGAGTGGTTGCTGCCAAATGACACCATTATATTACGATCACGATTGTAGCCTGTATGCTCCCCAATGGCTCTGTACCTTGAGATATAAATCATAGGATATACTTGATAGGGCAAAAAGCCCTCTGTCAGCTAAGGTAGACTTAAGCTCGTCTCTTTAGACAAACACTACTCCAGGTCTACAAGGATTCTTTATATGACGCAACCCATGGCTGCTGATAAGGATCCTTCGATCGTAATCGACTACCTCTTCCCGATCGAGTTGACTAGGGACCACCATACGGATGTCAAAACCATAAAATCTAGATCGGGCACATCATCATTCCCCCAATCATCTACTTTAAGTTAATATAATGAGTTTCATAAGATTAAAATTTAAACTCCATATGGTGCTACTATATGCTACGCATTCAACGATCTAACGACTAGCCTTAATCGAAAGTTCTCTCTCAGTGTTTGGAGGGGTAATTAACTGTTGGTGTTTGTGCCTATAGAAAACCTAGAACCAAATCTAAAGTCCTCACAAAATGAGGGCAAAATATCTGGGTAGTGTCTTATTTACTATCTCATCTGCCTTCTGAAAATTTCACCAACACTTAAATCATACTCTCTTCAATGTGAGTGGTTGGTGGAAAATTTTTGGAGTCCACAAATTTCTGGCCACTCCATTAGGGACTGGTTTCTATTTCTATCTTTGGCTAGTCAAATTTGGAGTATAGTAGTACCAGAGTATAATTGAAATTTAATCATAAAATAACATATATAATGAACATAATAATTTGTTGAGTATGATTTTATTTGCTTGAAATTTCTTTTGAATATGTTATTTTATTTTTGTTCTATTGTATCTCTGCATTTTCAAAGTATGGGGTAGAATATTTATTTGTGATTATTGACCCCCATCTTTCATATATGCATATGGATCTGCAGAATACTCCGTTCATTATGAAGCTGAGCTGCAGGTCTAACATTCGTCTGGCTAATGCTGTCATTAATACTAGAGATGTTGGAGCTACTATTCAATTTGATAGTGATGACTTTCCGGCAATTGCAGCTAAAACTAATGTCACATTAATCCATGATATATCTGCATGTTGTGCACATTAACCCGTGCAACAGAGAAAATTTACTGAAGTAGTTACTGCTGAAGTTCCCCAAAAGAGAGCTTCTGTGTTTCAAAGATTAGGATATTCTGACACTTTGACTATAAAGAGAACTATTGTCGGGTAGAAAGTCTCAATCATGCCTGTAAACACCACTCTGCCAATTAAACCTTTTGTACCAGGAAAATATGATCATAAAGCTTCCTCGTCTAGAGGAAAATTAATAAAAGGCATAGGAGGAGGATGAATAGTGAACTACGAGCTTAATAACTGTTGTTTGAACAACCTATTATGCAATTAGCCTCAGAACCAGATGCGAGTAGTCCCACCCAGAATAAATTTGAGAACTTGAAATGGTAAGACGAATAGCTCTACTGGTGAGCTGAGGCAATCTTTTTTGGGGTTGACCACTACATCAAGCTCCGATTCCCTAAGAGAAAATTCCTAAAACTTTATCCACTAGAGTACATCGAGTGCCGAAGGTTGCCAAGGAAATAGGCTTAATGAAAAGAAGGGTTCAAAGGCCTGTGATAATCAAAGTTGATAATGTTTCATCTGATAGACTACCACCTATTGTGAGAGTTTGTGATCGATTCAAGCAAACCCCATATGATGAGTATCAAAGCGTGACACCCAAACCGTATGTCAGGGAATCTGCTTTTGAAAGGTTTGGATGGAAGGTCAAGCAAGCTTGGAGGCCAAAGCCCTGGAGAGAAACTGTTGAAAATAAAGGAAATGGAGTGACATCTGGTTCACACTCCCAAAAATCTACCGTCGAAAGGTCCCGACAAAAAAGTAGGCAAATTTGGAAGCCAAAGCCTCGAAGTGAAATTAAAGAAGGACAGCGACGTGACATCCGGACAATACTCACACAAAATTCACTCATGATGCACTAGTATTTGGAGCTAAAACAGTCTTGCCACTTGAAGTTGAACTACCTTCACTTTGAGTAGCCATTCAACACAATCTCACCAAAGATTAGAATATCCATCTATGAATTGAAGAACTTGATGTGCTTGACAAAGCTAGGCTCCAAGCTCAATAAAATTTAGAAGTTTACTGAACGAGGGCATCCAAAGCATTCGATCATATATTACATTCTCGAGCTTTTCAAGAAAGAGAATTGGTCATGGTGCTGAGAAGACTAATTATTCCTCATCGTCATTACCTGTGTAAGTTTGGCTTGGAAATTCTCTTGTAACACAAGAATGCATTTCGTCAGGCAGGGGGCATTTTTAAATTTTACAGCAAAATGTCAGGCTCTCCCTGTGAAACAAGGGGGCCTTTCTATTGTATTTGGGTTGACATTGCGCCTAAGGCCGAGATCCCTATATACATATTTAAATTATGTATTCAAAGTTTACAAGTCTCAAAGTTCTATGGATCAAAAAGAGAAAATTTCAAGTCTATAAACTGCAACAAATCAAGTTGAAACACATCTTTCATCCATATTTCAAATATAGGGTGCGAGTTGGTGCATAAGGTCGGACTCAACAAGCCCAAATATGGCTGAATCATTAACAGGTCTGCTTACTCAACACGCTACAAAGGATGTAGTAGAAGATTCCCCACAATGTTAGCTTGATGATAAAACCCTTCATCAATTGCTCAAGTCCAAAACTCAAGTGGGTACATAAGGTTTGACTCAACAAGCCCATAAATGGCCGAGCCATTGACAGGTCTGCTTACTCATCATGTCATAGAGGCCACAGTAAGAGATCCTCCTACTTCATTAGTTCAAAGACAATATCATCTAAATCTGTAAATTCTTTCGACTTGGTAAGTTCAAGTGGACCAGATTAGGAGATCATCCCTAATGGTCATAAGGTCATTTTTCAAAATCCAATAAAAAGATCCTCACTCGAGAAGGCACTAAGATGATTTTGGTATCAATATCAAATGAGAAATGTCAACTCATTCAACAAGTCTGTTAAAGCAGAAAGCAAAGACCAAAAGAAACTCTTCTTTAGTAAGTCTAATCAAGTAGAAAGTAATGGACTAAAGAAGTCATCCCAATGTTCGTACAAAGCCCAAGGCTAAACTGAGGGAGTCATGTCATCAACATGCTCGTTATGCACAAAGCATAGGACTGATGACTCTTGCCATTGACCCAACACAAGCTCTGAGGGCTAGGTCACCAGCAGACATCCATCTATAATCCCACAAAAGCAAAAAACTAGGGCAGAAGGTAATTTCATATTGCCTTGCAAGTCTTCAAGATAATCCAGGACTTTTCTTCATCAAGTCCACTAAGGCACGAAGCCATGATAGGAGGAAAATATGAATCTTCGAGATGGATCTTCAATAAGTCTGTAAAAGCACAAAGCATAGGACCAAAGATATTTTCATCTCCCAACAAGTTATCAACTTCATCAAGTCCACTGAAGCACGAAGCCAGAATAGGAGGAAAATACAAATTTCAATTTCAAGATTGAATCTTCACCAAGTCCATCCAGGACCAAGCATAAGATCGAAGATGTTCTCATATTGCCAAAAAATCATCAACTCCATTAAGTCCACCAAGGCACAAAGCCAACACAGAGGAAAGTACAAATTTCAAACTATCAAGAGGAAGTCTTCAACAAGTCCGAAAGCACAAAATATAGGACTAAAAATATTCCAAATTCTCTCAACAGTTACTATGAAAGATCCCCCTGTTAGACAGGGGGCATGATTATATATTTATCTAACTCCACATCATGCTTTAAGTCGAGTATCCTTAGATAGATACATATTATGATTGAAAAATATATCATGTTTATTTTACAGTAAAGGAAATTAAACCTCACAATATATTTTTGAACTAATCTACAATCCCCTTGTAAGATAGAGAACATTTTTATGTATATTTATTTAGGTTGACATCGTGCTTCACGCCGAGATCCCTTAATAAAAAAAGAAAAAAAGTTTCTAAAGCACTGTGAAAATCCCCCCATTACACAGGGGGCATTTTTTAGATTCTATATATAAATGAAATCAATATTATGTGTTAAGCTCTCTTAAGAGAAAATATACCAAGTCAAATATTGATATATTTGTTTAATTTCATCTTAAAATTCTTTCAAATGTGTTTTAGAATTCCCCATGACAAGGAGTGTTTCTTTATTTTCATATGGGTTGACATCGTGCCATAAGATGAGATCCTAGAATATATTCTGATTGGTAGACATCATGCTTGAGCCGAGATCCCCATTTGATTACTCTAATATCTTAGTAGTAAAGATACTTTCAGTTATCATGAATAGTAAAAAAATGTATTTTTAAACAAGTTACACATAAGATAATTCTGCAGTTGAAAGATTCATCTTGTATGCTTATAAAAATCCTAAAAGTCAATTGAGAGAATTCTTGATTTATAAACTTCAATATTGTGAAGTTGAGAAGCGCAAGTCCGACCATAGCTCAAGTCCAAGACTTAAGCAAGTCCTAACTGTCGGACTCAGCAAGCCCAAATGTGGCCGAGTCACTGACTGCTCTTCTTACTCAACAAGTCATAAAAAAGGCCATAGTGGTAGAGCCTCCGCCTACTAGTTCAATGACAATAGCTATTCTGCCCAAAGCTGACTTGACTTAACATACCAAAATGATTCAAATTCAAAAGTTATCTTAACTGACTAGTGAACTATAAACAAAATTATAGAAGATGATTTATCCTTAAAACATCATCTATGTAAAATATCTTGAAGATATGCAAAGATGAAGATATAAAATCTCAAGTGTAATACAAAACAAAAGAAGAGAGAAACACTGATTTTTCATTAAGAGAACAAGATAATACATGACTGATTAAAAAGAGATATAAAAAAAGAAAATGTACATCATGGAAGCCTAGACTGTAGCTCCTAAAGCTGTGCTGAATAAACTACTAAAGATTGATGCCCACTCTTAGCCAACTGTAAAGCTTAGCTTTGGTCAAAGCAGATTCAACATCCACCATAGCTCTGTGATGTATCTAGTAATGGTGTTGCTCCTGCTTTATAGCTCGAGCTCTTCTATTCTGCCCAGCCTGCAAGTTTGACTTGCAAGATATCACGCTCGCGAGATCCCTCCACAACTCTCTAATCCTAGTAGTCAATCTATCTAACTCAGAAGTAGCATCTATCGATCCCTAACGGTAGTGTTGTAGATGTTGTAGAGCCTCATCACTCTCCTCAAAATCATCATGTGCTAGGCCAACCGCCTCCCTACAAAGCCTGATCTACTCATGAAGCTCTGCTAGTGAAGTGTTAGACAAGACGATACTGAGTGATCTCATCTTATGGATCAAAAATTATGCGTCTCTACAAAGAGCCTCCAAGTACCTGAGAACCTGCTCTTCCAAGCCAGTGTGAGCTAGAAGATCTAGAATGGTGTTCACGTATGATGTGAAGCGGTCTAGTGACTCTGGTGATCCTAGAGTAAGCCTAGAAATCACGTCCCTCAAGAACATCAAGCTGTAATCTTGCATGCCCTTGTCATGTGGATCTAGTGTAGATGGATATCGGTGATAGATCTCAGACTCGTAACCCATCTCAGGCACTGCAAGAAATAAATGAAAATAATTAGCATAAGGTAGAACATTAAATGCAAAGAAATGAAACTGAAGAACAAAAAGAGGAAGTAAAATACCTAAACATGCTGAATCTGACTGAACTTGTGTGTCATAAGTGGCATAGTCCTCGGTGACCTTCGGTATCTGATAAGCTCCAGGGCTACGTGTTGGATCGACAGAAGCTCCACTAGGTATGGGGTCTTTGACCTTAGAAGTCTCCCCAGGATAATGGACAGAGTAAGGTTCAGTAGGGAAAAGTGACTCCACAAAAGAAGTAGAAAAATTAGAGGCAGTAGTATCGAAGGCAGGCACACTGACGACCCAACTTCAAAGTCCTCAGCAGTATATCTTGTACTAGCTGACACCTGTGGCACCTCATCGGGAGTCAAAAGTCTTTATGGAAGCGGACTCATGGAACAATCAACTGAAGCTCGAACAGGCTCTATGGGCTGACTGTACTTACATCTACGATCTGCTGAAGGAACCTTAGTATAGCTAATAGCAGAATCCCTATCTCCAACTCTACTATGAGAAGTGGTGTCCTCAGCCATGACCTGCTCGTCAACTGCTACATCTATCATGAATCAAATTAAAATATCAGATACACTAAATATATTTTAATGATATAATAAAGAAGATGACAGAAGTATTGAAAGAGAATAATATATTGATTATACCTCTAGTGCTATCTCCTACTAATGGTGGCCGACGATGGGTCCTCTGACCTCGAGGAACTCCCAAAGACCTCACCCTGTGCTCATATCTCTTGGCACCACGCTCTAAGAAAGGACCAAAAGATAGTACCCAAGTGAGATGAGTATAGCTGACCTCTATGTGACTACACAGAGGAGCTATCCGAAAATGAGAGCTAGTACCAAGCCTCAATAAATGTAGCCAAACTATAGAAGTAGCATAGTAACATTTCTCAAAAGGCACCATCCTAGTCTTCCTAACATCTAATATCCCTAGGATGAATGGTCAGTCATCATGAGTAGTAGACTGAGAAAATCTGAACTGTGTGCAACATGGTTAGGCTGATAGCCCTCAATGATAACTGACTGACCAAATCTATAACATAACCATCTGGATGTATGCTGAAAAGGTACTCAGCCACTCTCAATGTACGTCGACTACAAAGTAGTGAAGCTCTACCACTCTCATCGAAGCCTTCAATAAGGTCAACCACTATTATGTCAAGTGGTAAACCAATTGTATATGGTGAACTAGCATGAATCGATCCCTGACCAAGTATGGTGCAGAGAAGAACAGACGTATTCGATCCCTCTCAAAGGTAGAGGATTCTGGTATAAGCTGGATATCCTTGAAAAAAGTATTCAGAAAAAAGCACCATGTATATGAATGTGAATCCAAGCATATAAATAATGCTAAGGCAAGTTAACATCACATCTATCCAATGAATCTGCCTCAAAATTTCCCCAAGAACTCTATAAACTCTAGCTATAACTGCTGAAGCTAATGATATCCGCTCACCTCGTGAAATCTTATTGGCTGCTAATAGAATACCTGGGCGCATAGATCTCTCTATAATCAGGGAGCACAAAGAGACAAAGCCAAGTAGCTATGAACCCTACTAAAAATAACTCCTCGCTCAAATCCTATATAGCTAGAGAAGTGTACCCAACTAGTGAAGAAGACTCAACAGTATCCTCAGACAAACTACTATGACACTCCCATTCCAAAAGGATCATGTAGCAATATAGACTCCACAGATAGAGTGCACTCTTGTAAGAAACTCTAAATCCATGTACTCACTAGAAGTGTAGTACATGAATGCCTAGAATACTCGTAAGCTCTAAAAGTCTGGTGATAATGGCTCAGAAGATCAATATAAATAGGTGACATGGCTAACCTACCTCATTGATTGTTATCATTTGAAGGCTGCCTATGGAATAACTCTTCGTCAAGTGGAACACACTCCTCATAGCGCTAGCCAAATACTGGAATGCTTGAGACAGCCTGTAAGTACTAAAGTATGATTATAAACTCCTTTGGGCCTATCCAACATGTGTTGCAGCTCGTATCCCAGAATTCTGCAACTCTATGAACCCAAGTAGGGGGAATACCACTAAAATCAAATATGGACACATACATTGTCTTATAAATATCAGCTATCTATAAAGTGTCTTTGTGAGCTTGCAAGATGTACCTAGCCCATGTGATGTATCCATGTGGAAGGCTAGGAATCTTGCCAATGGATGAATCTTGAAGCAAATCTAACGAACCGAGAATCGATGGCTCTAAGTCTAGACATGCCCCGCTCAACGCGCAAGCAAAAAATATCATAATAGCCAGAACTGATCTGAGCTTTTGACCAATCTAGAGGATTGTAGTCCCCACATTTCAGCTTAATGGTAGCCACCCAATTTGTAGAATCCTCAAAAGCAAAAGAGTCAGTACAATCTAGAAGTATGGAGGATCGTGTGAAGAAATCTTGGTAAAGATCACATCCTCTCAATATATCAATGTGTTGTTCAATCCTATCCCTGATATTAGTATCTCCACAAAGATCGTGTCTGTCAATCTCCAACCAAATAGCCTCCTCGCTAGGCTCAGTAGATGACCAGTCATCGGATCTCCTCCTGCTGAACATTCTCTTGTCAAATGATTAGAGAAAAAGCATATAAGTAAATAAAATGCTAAGCTAGAGTTATAAATTACATGAGGGATAGGCAAGATTCATTAAAGTGCATACAAATTAAAATCAAACGACATGATTTAATGCACAAAATGGTTCATGAAAAATTAATGAGGTCAATTAGCTCGCAATAATATGATTCGTGTCTTTGTGCATCATATTTGTTGGGGGGTATTTTTCAACCTTCACATATGCTACATGAGTCGAATCAAGCTTATAAGATGAATTTGATCGACTTCGGATGCTTCAGAGCACAAATCAGAGTTGAAATACACCAGACATCATCGGAATCAGTCGAAATGACCTCCGATTGACAAATGGACTTCATCATCACATTCAAAACATTGAAATTGATCATAATATACATATTTCACAATCTAACGGTCAACCGATCAAGAGATCGAGCCATCAATGTGCCAACGCATGTATTAGAGTTGGGAAATTACGACGGTGCCCAAATGACTTCCATTCATGAAATTGATTATGTTGTTAGCTTTGAAACATCAAAATCTATCAAATGATACTATTCACAGTTGATTCAGATTAGTCTACGCGAATGTCGAGCACTCATAAGTGATAATGCATATTTGAGCTAAAATTGACTCAATTCAATGTCGACTTGAACCAAATGCCTCCGATCATGAAACATACTATGTTGTTGAATCTAGAATGTCAAATTTACCTAGAAATGACACCCATATTATGTGGATTTGATTTCGATAAAATTCCACATAAATTTCAATGCAATCGAGCTATACAAAAATAAGGGAAAATCACATTTTTATTTTAATCTGATTAGACACAATTTTAACAATAAATTTACCCTAAAATTAATTAAGAATTTTCAGAGATATGATATGAAGTTGATTAAATTTATTTCCTTCCAAAATAATCAGTAATTTTGAATTTCAGATTTCAAAATTCTGCTTACTATTGGGTAAAGAAAAGAGAAATTAATTAAGTGCTTTAATCCCTATTTTCTCCTGCACTCATTCGCCCCTCCCTCACTCGGATCCTCACACGCGGACTGGATCCAAAAGCCCTTCCCCCTCTTCGTTTGATGTCATACAACCGTTCCCTCCCACTCTTCCCCCTCTTCGTTTCTTTTCCCTCAACCGCAAGACAAAAAAGAAAGTATTCGCTCTCTTTCTCCCCACTCACATTCGCATACTAGAGCCTTGGAGTGGTCTACGGTGACCTAAGTATCGTGCCGCTTTATGTCTACAAGAGCGCTTTCATGGAAGATATCGAGCACTCAGAGACCAATGAGGATATCTTTGGAGTTCTCTCCTTTGTGTTCTGGATGCTTACCCTCGTTCTTCTTCTCAAGTACGTCTCATAGTCTTCCGTGCTGACGACAATGGTGAAGGAGGAGCTTTTGATCTCTATTCTCATCTTTGCCACCATGCTCGGGCCGGCTTATTGCCAAATGGACAAATCGCTGATGAGGAGCAGTTCATAGCTGCACTATCAAATGATGTGATTATCATGAAGAGTTTACCTAATGATCTAAGGCAAGAAAGGAAAAGGAACAAGTATATGAACTTTTCAATCAGATATTCAGCTTCGCCAAGCTTTTATATTAAAGAAGTATTGCCTAAACTGAAGCAATCAAAGGCTATCAGCTTATTGATTTCTAATAGTGGATGCCTTGAGTCTATTCTTCCCCAAGACATGGAAGAATATGAGAGACTTAGGTGTAGGGTTGCATTCCACACCCTTCAGTTTTGTCTAGAAATCCAGGCACTAGAAAATCTGATGGTGGAGAGATTAAGGTCTTCTAATCGACCTTATCTTGCATTTCATCCTGGGCTTACAAGAGATACCTTGGCATTTCATGGTTGTGCTGAACTTTTCAGGATGTTCATACTGAACTCATTCAATATAGAAGAAAGTAGATGATCAAGCATGGGATTGTTCATGGAAACTTAAGTATTGATTCTGCTTCTGAAAAAAGAAAGGGTTATGCCCACTTATGCCTGAAGAAGTTTGAAGGCTTTGTCACCCTTATCGTGGCATGAGATGAAAATTCTTGAGTGAAACATCAACCATCACGCCATCTGATGTAGGCCCAATAAATTGTTAGTTGTTGTTCCCCTATGCGAAAATGCTGCCAAAATTTGAACTAAATTTTATACTTAAAAAAAGGGGGAGGACGTTTGAATGTGTAAAAACTGCATATATATTTATTTTTACGGTGATTGAAGGTATTATCATCGGCATAACGAGATTGAAATTCAATCGCTTTTAAAACACCAACCGCTACCAGAGGCGACGGATATGCCAAAATAGTTCTGATGTAGCCCCCTATACGGGGATGACGCCGGAATACTATCGAAATACTGCTGAAATTTTATCAAATTTTTAGGACTTAAATTTAAAATTAATAGGATATTAAATTAATGCTGAAACATAATGTCTTAAAAAAAATAAATTCATGAATATTGAATTTAAAGGAGCTCAATGAATATTAATTTTAAACAAGAATGAACTAAGTGAGAATGATTATGAATAAAAATATATATGCTAAATATGAGATTGAAATATGATAATAATTGAGCAACACAAGATTAAATAACTCACTTACATGCTATAGCAATGGTTAGTTAGCTAAGAAGAACTAATTGAACTTTGTAGCTTACATGCATGAATATAGTTGAAAGAGAATAAGCCAAATTCAAATATGACTTTGAATTCATGTCAAACTTATAGGAAGGTTGTATGAAGCTAAAAGGTTAATTTTCAAATGGGGTAGAGCCCAAATCAAACTCTAGAGTGAGGTTCATAAAGAACGCGTGCCTTCTTGCATGGTAATTTCTATTTTAAAATGAATTGAAGAACGCTCTCAATGGACATGAAATTAAAGCACACAAGATTTGTTGAGTGCAATTTTCAAACTAAAGTGAAAATAAAATAAAACTCTCGGTGTTTTAATTTTGTGTGAGGTGTTAATGTGAGGGGATAGCATGTAGATCCATAGATGTACTCATTAGGATGATCAGGTACGACATTAAGTAGTGTACTATCTCAAGAGATAGAAGTCACTACCATATAATGGATCTAATCACTTAATGAGGAACCTAAGGCATGATGGGTCTTCAAATATACCAAAGATCTTTTCCCTACTTTACATGAAATAGTAAAGTATAGTTTATTTAAACCAGGTTCATTAAGTTCCCTATGGAGGCAAGCCCACATAGTTAATTACATCCGAAGGAATGAGATTCCTTAAGAATTAAGGTAAATGATCATTGTCTCCAAAGATTTCAAAGATATGACTATCAATCAATTGATCATTTTTTAGAAAATCAAGTGGGATTAATCAAAAGGAGAGAGTTATTATTGAAACTAAAGAGAGATGAGTAGGGGATGCTCATGATACTAGGAAGCCTAGTGAGAGTCCCAAACTATCCTACGAATGGGCTTTATATTTTTAAAATTGAGGAGAATTGTATATTTTAGTTGAATTTTTATTAGAAATCAAGGGCTTACAATTCCACAATACGAGATTGTAGAAATGCCTAAGAGGTGAGGATTTATACTTGTAGCCCCTAAGAAAATATCAACCTGGATCCTAAATCTAGGGAAGCTTTCAGGGCGAGCACAACCTAAATCTAAGGCAAAAGTGGGTATATGGTTTACCTCTGCATGAGAAGATAAACCACACGACTGTTGGACTTACAATCATCTAGAGTGGCGCCAACTAACTCTTCCTATGATTTTAAATACATGTAGGCAAGTCTTATGCTTTGCAAGATGGCTAAACTGTTATTTATTTGGAAAGGAGACTAGGTCCTTAAACACACTCCCTAAGAGACTAGATCATGAGGGGCATGAATTCATGACTTAATCTAATGCAATTTTTTTCAAGTTTCATTTTGATTTTTTGGACATTTTTATTTGACACAGGCTGTGTGATTTCATATGCCTAATGCATGAGAAAATAGTTATGAGCCATAATAAGAAAGAAGGAGGTGTGTTTCTATAATGGCTCTCAAAGGTCAAGCCATTTTCTCAAGCAAAGGTGAAAGCCCTCCATTGACAAGAGTGATATAATATGATTTATGTATGACATGAGACATATAACATCCATCTATGGGGTTGCTAAATTTTTTATTATCTTGATTTATATCCTAGGCTTTAAGTGAGGTTATGAATTATTTAATTTAATTTTGAATTGATTAATTAGATAAAAAATTTTTTTTTTTTCTAAGAGCCTAATCGCATCCAGGCCATTCAACAACCATCAAACAATTAAGAAACTAGGAAAATCATGCCATCCTAATTGCGCAATCATAAACATAACATCAATCAATTTATAGAATTAGCATAAAAAGGATAAGAGGCCGATACGGTAGGGTACCATCATACAACTCAAAAAAGAAATGTGGGTAGCTGAGTGCTACCTTTATACAACCTGGATTATAAATGAATAATTATAATTAAAAGGAATTCTATGGGGGTCTTCATTCTTCATTCTTCATTTCTTCATTTCTTCATTTATTTCTTTCTTGATGTCTTTCTTTCTTTTGGTTTGACTTAGGATGTGGTTGCTCCAAGGCTTCACATGATACATAAGACATTCATTTCAAATCTTAATTATAAATTATACATAAAAATGGGAAAAGTAAATCTAACTAAACTTGTAAAATAATGGTTAGCTAAACATACCACGCAACCCAAGCAACTATATGAATAATTTAGACTTAGCACCCCACACATGGGTAACCAAGTCCAGCTGTCCTAATTTGGGTTATGCTTAGGGGTATAAGCAACATGCACAGCAAAAGCATTTATATTTTTATCACAACGCTCCTTAAGCACAACCCTACAGAAAATATGATTAGGCTATGATCGCCCTATCATCTAGTCTATGCACATACCCTAACATCCAGTCTAAAATATTACACCACAAAATAAAATCAGTCATCAAACCATGCATCGCCCTAACCTATAACTAGAAATGGTGACTTAGTCTAATGTGTGTGTCATTTAAGTCTTGTGTGGCATGTATTAGCTAGGATTTTAAGGTTGGAATTTTCTAAGTGTGAAAGGTTTAATTTAGAGGGTGATTTCATTTCAAGTGATTTTGTTGATTTATCAATTTTAGTTGATGATCTGATTTGGTTTTAATGAACCTACACCTAGTGACTAAATGTTATGAAGAGAAGAAAAGAGAAGAGAGATCTCTTCATCCCTACCTTAAAACATTTCTAAGGTAGATTGATTAATAAATTTCTTTTAGTGAATGTTTTATTATGTGTTTTAATTAGTCCTAAGTTTGGGTTCTATTTAAATAATCCTATTTAATAAGAAAGGCATCTTAGTATTACTTTGGGTGAATTACTATCACATAACACACAACCATTCATTTCTTTCCACCATGTATACCATGCATATGAATAATCCTAAGCATACATATACATGCAATGCAAATTTTAGCACACTTTAATAATGAATGCTAAGAGATATGATTTGAAATTTTGGATATTCCATTGATGCATGTCTTTATTATGTATAAAAGGGAGATTTCTCATCCATTAACTAAATGCACATCCACATGTATAAAAGTCATAAGTGAGTATGTCACCATTATTTTCTACATCAGGGGCGTAAGGTACAAGACCTACTTAGGGCTACTTAAAGCCTCATAGCCCCGGGATATCCAGACTAATATACTACTTTTCTTAAATACATGTAGATGTGCAAAAAGAACCAAACGGATAAAGAATCATGCAAAAGATCATATTTGATTTGATCATAGAATTTAAATGTGTAATATGAAGATCCTTCTTAAATCATAACATAGAAATGCATAGGAATAGATTTAAGCAAGTGTCATGTTCTTTTGAAATGAACTATACACTTTCAAATTTTATGTAAATCCATGTTAAGAGAAGAAAAGAGAACTTCATAATACACATCTTATGCTATACTCACATGCAAGCTTATAAATATTCATAAGTAGCATCATTTCATTCATAATCTTGATTTATAAGTTTTGAAAATAATTTTTGGTTTAATAGTGATAATAGCCACTCATATTCTTAATTTTAGCCAACACATGCAATTTGACATAAAAGGAAACATTTTATTTAATTGATTTTTCAAAAGAAATGAATGCATGATTTCATATGGCAAATAATATTTAGCATGCTTGGAAAGAAATAAAGGGATGTAAGCACATGTCTTCATTCACCCTAATTAATTTCTAAGGAAAATCATATAAAATAGGATTATCTAAAATGAATCAAAATTCTTTAAAGAGTGTGGTGAAATAGTTATACTATATTCTTGCCTTCATCTTACCACCCCCCCTTTTGGAGAAGAGGATAAATGAAAATAGAAATATAATAATACTTATTATTGGGACACCACATATATCTGTAGATGTTCTTATTAGGTGATCGGGTACGACATTGAGGAGAGGTGTACTATCTCAAAAGATAGAAATTGCCACCCTACAATGGACCTAATCACCTCAATAAGGACTCCAAAAGATTATGGGTCTTCGGAATGTACTAGAGATTCTTCCCCTACTTTATATGAAAAAGTAAAGCAGGATTTATTTTAAACTGGGTTCGTTAAGTTCCCTGTAGGGCAAACCCCCATAATTAATTACATCCTAAGGAACAAGATTCCTTAGGAATACTCTCGATTAAGGTAAATGATCGTTGTCTCCAAAGAATTTGAAAGGAAGAACTATCAATTGATTGGTTTTTTTTAGAAAAGTCAAGTGGGATCGATTAAGAGGATGGAGTTCTTATCAAAGCCAAATGAAGACAAGTAGGGGATGCTTAGGATACTAGGAAGCCTAGTAAGCACCCCAAACTATCTTATGGTTGTGCTTTATATTTATTTTAAATTGAGGTTTATTTGTTTGAGTTGAATTTTTATTAGAAATCTAGGGCTTATAATTCCATGATACAATGTCATGAAAATGCCTAAGAGGTGAGGATTTATGCTCATAGTCCGTAAAGGGAAATAGCAACCTTTGAACCTAAATCCAGAGAGCTTTGGCGAGGGCCAAAAGCATGACCTAAATCTAAGGTGAAAATGGGTATTTTGTTTAACTCCACAAGAGAGGATAAAACCACCCGACTATTGGACTTACAACTGCTGCCAACTAACTCCTCATATGATTTTAAAATATGTAGGCAAGTCAAATACTTTTGCAAGATAGCTAGATTATTATTTATTTAGAAAGAGATTAAGTCCTTAAACACATTCCCTAAGAGACTAGATCATGTAGGGAATGATTTAATGACTTAAATCTAATGCAAATTTTGTTACATTTTATTTTTATTTTGGACAATCAATTTGACACAAGCTTTAGGTTTCATATGCCAAATACATGAGAAATAAGATTATGGGCCAAAATCAGCAAGATAATGAGGTGTGTTTCCACTATGGCTCTCAAAAGTCAAGCCAGTTCTCTGGCAAAGGTGGAATTCCTCGAGTCAAGAGTGAAATAATATGTTATTTATGCATGATAAAAAATAATACAACATCCAACTAAGGGGTTGATAATTCTTTTATCTTGATTTATAACCTAAGCTTTAGATGACATTATTAGTTGTTTATTATTATTTTTAGTTTGGATTGATTAGTTGGATAGAAAATTTATTTTCCTAAGAGCCTAATCATCATCCAAGCCATACATCAAAGAAAGGAAGAAACTAGGAAATATGCAATCTTAATGCACAAGCTAAATAAACATCAATCAATTTATAAAGCTAGCACAAAAGAAGAAAAGGTCATTTGTGATCGGGCTCCACCGCATAAACTCAAAAATAAATTGGGTAGCCGAGCTCTACCCTTATACAACCTGGATTACACATGAATAAGTTACAATTAAGAAGGAATTCATTGTTATGGGGGTCTTCATTATTCATTTCTTCTTTCTTCTTTCTTCTTTCTTCTTTCTTCTTTCTTCTTTCTTCTTTCTTCTTTCTTCTTTCTTCTTTCTTCTTTCTTCTTTTGGTGGGTAGGAATGTGGTTGCTCCAAAGACTTTACATGGTACATAAGGCATAGTCTTATGATGAATGTTCATCCTAATACCCCATAACAATCATTCCAAAATCATAATTTTAAAATTACATGAAAATGGGAAAAAGGAAATCTAACTAAAGCCTGCAAAATAGAGATTAGCTAAAAAAACCATACGATCCCAAGCATGTATATGTATAAATTGGACTTAGCACCCCACACATGGGTAACCAAGTCCACCTGACCTATTTTTGGATTATGCTTTGGGGTATAAACACCTGCACAATAAAAGTAATTATATTTTTATTACAGCGCCCCTTAAGCACAATCCTTTACAGAAGACAAATGTTAGACTAAAATTGCCCTACCATTCAATCTATGCACATACACCCTAACATCCAGACTAAAATATTACATCACAAAATAAAAAAAAAATATCAAACTATGCACCACCCTAACCTAAAGCTAGAAATTGTGACTTAGCCTAATGTGTGTATTCTTAGCTAGGATTTAAGGTTGAAGTTTTCTAAGTATGAATATGTTCAACTTAGAGGGTTTGTTTCATGTAAGTGATTTAGTTTCTTTGGTTGATTTTATTTTGTATTTTGATTTAGTTTGAATGAATCCTACAATTATTACTAAGTTTCAAAGAGAGGAAAAGAGAAGATAACCTCTCTTTCCTCCCTACCTTAAGTAATTTATAAGGTAGATTCATATTTGATTTTTTGTTTAGTGAATATTTTATTATGTATTTTAATTAATCATAAGTTTAGATTTTTCCTAAATAAACCTATTCAAAAAGAAAGGCATTTTAAGATTAAGTAAAGTGAATTACTATCACAAAATACACATCACTTCATTTCTTTCCCAACACATGTAACATGCATATGGATGAATCCTAAGCTTATCTATACATGTAAATGGAGATGTTTAATGATGAATGCTAAGAGAGTTACTTAAGAAAATTTGGATGCTTCATGATGCATGATTTTGTTAAGTAGAAAAAGAGTGATTCTTTTATCCATTTTTATATGCACATTTACAAGTACAAAAGATATAAGAGTATATAGCACTGAGGTGTAAGGTATAAGACCAACTTAGGGCTACTTAAAGCCTCAAACCCTGGGATTTTTTAGACTAATATACCACTTTTCTTAAATACATGTGCATGTACAAAGAGAAATGCATGGAAAGAGAATCATGCAAAGTTTATATTTGTTTGATTTTGGTTTGATTGTTTAGTTTATATGTGTGATGTGGAATTTCCTCTTGAGTCATGACATAGGAGTGTATTGGAATGGATTTCAACAAGTGTTATGTCCTTTTAAATGGACTATTTTAAAATGGTATGTTTGCAAACCTATACAATTCTATGTTAAGAGAGAGAGAATCACATAACATATTTTATATTCACATGCAAGCTTATAAATAATTATAAGTAGCGTACCTTTCTGTTATGATATTTGATTTATTTGTTTTGAAAATAATTTTGGATTTAATAGTGATAATAGCCATTCATATTCTTACTTTAGCCAAAACATGCAATTTGACATAAAGGAAATATTTCATTTTTAATTTGATTTTTAAAAGGCATGAATGCATGATTTTCATATGACATACATATTTAGCATGTTTAGAAAGAAGTAAAGTGATGAAAGCATGTAAATTCATTTACCCTAATTAATTCCTAAAGATAATCTTATGAGATATGATTATTTAAAGTAAATCAAATTTGTTTTAGAGAGATTTTTAGTTTTCTTTGAGTTTGATTTGAATTTAAGAAATGTGAAGAGGTTAGCTGGTCCTAACCCATTTCCCACATGTGTATGTTATTTTAGTTTAATTTTAGAACCATTAGATTAGTTTTATGCTTTGCTTAGGTTAAGGTGTGCATTAAGTTCAATACCCTTACACCACTTTAGCATACTTAACCAAATAATTATGAGCCAATATATGACATAAAATCACACAAGAAATTTAAATTAGCAATGTACCTAGGAAATAAAGGGCCTAATGCAATTGGCTCACAATTAGTGATTAATTAAGCTAAAGGGTTTAATTTCATAACCCTTCCCCCATAGATGGGTTGGATTTTGATTTTCTTAAGATACTTAGGTTATTAAACACCTAAGCACCTACCCAAGATGAATTGGTTAAGTTCTAGAATATTTTGAAAATTTTATTAAATTAATTAACTAGGTGATTAGTGGATTAGCCCTTAATTAAGTTTAGATTAAGGAAGAAAGGGCTATAGGGAATGGCTTAGGAAGAAAGGGATCTAGGGAATGGCTTAGGAAGAAAGGGCTCTAGGGAATGGCTTAGCAAAGCTTGATTAACTTAATAAAGGAATTAAATCACTATTCACATATTTAATTAAGCTTAATTACATTAATAGAGTGATTAAGGATTCACTAATTGATTTCCCAAATTAACTCATCAATAAATCCAAAGAAAATTAGGGGAAGCAGAGATCATCCAACTAAATGCATCTAAGAAATTTGAAATGAATAAAGAAAGTAATTAGGGAGTAAATAGAGTTATTAAATTTTTACTAAAACCCTAATTAAGAAAAATGCATTGTTCAAAATCCATTAGAAATAATTTTAATAAATTCCTTACTAAATTATCTTCACAATGCATTTTATTTTGTACTTTTTTGATTTTTCTACATTTAGTTATATTATTTTGAAGTTTCCATGTTTATTAAGTAATTAAATCCCTAATTATATGACTAATCCCTTCGATGTCACATGGATCGCTAACGCGACGTGCGGGATTTGTCACTTAAGTTGTCACATCCTGCCAATTAGCGAGGCTATCTTTTCTCTAGCGTCATCAAGGATCAGATGGTTGAGATCGAGCCTGCAGTTCTTATGGGATAAATCAAAGGTTCCTTGATGTGACCGTCCATCCAAAATGCACGGATGGAAGGTCCATGATCTATCACTGAGTTTTCCTGCAGGAAAGGACATACATCCACCCTTTAGGGCAAGATCTGAGCTCGATTGATCTCGGATTGAACTCAAATTCAACCCATAACATCATCATGCAAGGGGGGAGACATCTAACCATCAATTTTACTTGAGATGAAAATTCTCTTCACAAAGGACCACATGCTCACTATTTTAGGCGATTTGATGCATACCTCACGGAGAGGTGCTCCAATCTGGTAGCTTCCTAGTAGGAAGCCATAAAGATTTGAGGCTTTGAGGTTGAGTAGATCCTCCAATTGGCCAAGGTCACCTTCAAATGGATTCTGCCTTGGTCTAGATCCCACCTCCCTTGCCTTTGAAGCTTGGAAGAAGGTTTGGATCAACTGATTGACTCCTCAAGATGCTTGCAAGAGGAATTGAGTTGATCTTGGTAATGAGCAAAGTGGAATTTCCCTTAGCCTCCCTATTTTTGGTTTGAAGAAATTGAGTAGAGAATTGGAGATCTAGGAAGCTTTGGGAGACTTGCAAATGCTTGCTCAAGTTTCTAGCTTCAATCGAGTGTGAGTGTTTGAAAATGAAATGAAATTAGGGGGAGTATATCTCCCCAGGTGGGATGGATGACCGCTTAGAGATGCCATTTTGATCAAATTCCTCCTATGGAATGGGTTTGTTAGGTCGTTTAGGGTTGCATGTGATTCAATTTTGGCCAGAGGAGGTTGTGGGGAAGTTGCATATGCAAAATAAGGTGGAGGAGTGATTGTCATGTGCTTGAAATGAGTGGAGTGGCCGGTTTGATGATTGGGTTGGGTTTGGCTGACCCAAACCCATTAGGTCAAGTGCACCATGCACATTAGTGTCCACTTGGTCCACTAAGAGGGTGCCAAGTGGCCACTAGAAGGATATGACCAAATTGCAAGTGAATTTAGCCAAAAAATTTGACCTAGGGGTAAAATAGTCATTTGACTTGTATTTCAGTTTGAATATGTTTGGTATGATTGAAAAATATGTTGGGTCAAGTTTCAATGAATTTGGAATTGATTTGATATGATTTGGCTCATGTTGACCCATTTATAAAATGGGTCAACTTGGGTCAAGTTGACTAATTGGTCAAATTAAATCAAACCAATGGTCAAGTTTATATGACCATTTGAAATGTTTTGGAATCATTGGTGGTTCTATTTGATTTTATTTGGATTTGGTTCATATGATTTCATTTAGGTCAAATGGGTCAAGTTGACTAATTTGACCCATTTTAATTTGGGTTTTCATGGGTTGGTTAGGCTTCATTGGTCATATGAAATGTATTGGTATCTTTGTTTCCAAGCAATTTTGGTTTAATTTGATTTTGACTCAATTTGACCTTTTAGGTTAAGTTGGGTTCAAGGTCAATTGGGCTAGGCTGGGTCTAGTTGGCCAATTGAGGCTTTGGTCAAGTTTAACAAGTGATTTGGAATGAACTTGACCCATTGGTTTCAATCAATTTGGCCTAGATCAAGTTTTGACACATTTTGACCTTTTAGGTCAAGTTGGGTCAACTTGGGTCAAGTGGCCAATTAGGCTAGGTTAGGCTCAAATGATGACTTGGTCAAGTTCAAACATTGATCATGAATGAGTTTTGATCAATAGTTTCAATCAATTTGGCCTATGGTGAATTTTGGCTAGTTTAGGTTTCATTTTGGCTAAGTGTTGACATGGTCAACCCTTAGGTTTGACTTAGTTTGACGTAATTTGAGTGATTGATCATCTCATGATGATTGTTGCTCACAATGTCAGGCTTAGGCTGGCTTAGTTCAATCCAATTTGGATAGGATTAGAATTTGGCTCATAAGGGGTACTTTAGGTCACTTTGGGTCAAGTGAACCTAAGTGGGTCAATTGACTTGATCAAGGCTTGAATCAAGTTTGGTTAAACTCACATATGGACTTATGATTGAAATATAAATCCATTTGCAAGTGATTTGAAATCAAATGAATTTTGATTCATTTGACAATTTCAAGTTCAAAGGGTGAACATGAGTTTGACTTAGGTTTGATTTTTGAATTGATTTTTGATTTGATGATTGAAGTTTATGTTCATATTTGGATTCATGATTGAAAGATTGATTGAATCATGAAGAAAAATCAAGGGTTTGGCTTGATTTGAGTTTGATTTGGCTAAGTTCAAGAATTTGACTTGAAAGGCATAGGTTGAATTTTGGTTGAATTTGGGTTTGATTTTTGAATTTAGTTTTGGTTTGATGATTGAAGTTTATGTTTATATTTGGCTTCATGATTGAAGGATTGATTGAATAGTTAAGAAAAATCAAGGGTTTGGCTTGATTTGAATTTGATTTGGCTAAGTTCAAGAATTTGACTTGAAAGGCTTAGGTTGAATTTTGGTTGAATTTAGATTTAATTTTTGAATTTAGTTTTGGTTTGATGACTAAAGTTTATATCTATATTTGGCTTCATGATTGAAGGATTGATTGAATCATGAAGAAAAATCAAGGGTTTGGCTTGATTTGAATTTGATTTGGCTAAGTTCAAGAGTTTGGCTTGAAAGGCTTTGGCTAAATTTTGGTTGAATTTAGATTTGAGTTTCGAATTGATTTTTGGATATTTGAATTTATAATTCATTTATATTTGTGAATATAAATGAGAATATAAATGGGTTATGAGAAAATTTCTTGAATTTGAATTTGATTTAAGCTAAGTCCATAAGATAGAATCAAAGTGACTTAGAAGAGATTTTTGGAATTCAAAATTCAATCATAAGCTTCAATCATTTGGAATTGATTTGAGTTTGAGAAAATCTATTTGGAATTGATTTGAGTTTGAAGTTGGTTTAAATTTGGAGTTTGCAGTTTAGACGATTTAGAATTTGACTTGAAGGAAGGAAAGGATTTGGTTCAAGCTATGGGTAGAAGTTTTCCTAACACCCCTAAGGCATGACCTATTTCTGTGACTAACTCTTCTAAGTCTCTAGGGTTAGGTTGAGTGTCCACCTAATCACTAGAAGTGTCTTAAGGCTAAGGAAACTCTTAGTGTCTAAGAGAAATCCTATATCTAAGATGGAGGGGTTTAGAGCTCATTCTAAAAATGAGGTTAACAAGGAGATTTTTATTTTTGAATTTTATTTGACTTAGAAAATATGAAAAGGGTTTGCTAGTCTTAACTCATTTCCCTCATGTGTGAATTGGTCTAGTTTAACTTTAGATAAATTAGATTGATTTTATGTTTTGTTTAGATTAAGGTATGAATTAAGTCCATTAATTACCCCTTACTTATACGACTTTAACATAATAAGAGCCAACATATGATATGCAATCACATGGAAATTAAATCAACAATGCACCTAAGGAATGAAGAGGCCTAATATAATTAGCTCATAATTATTAATTAATTAAGCTAAGTACTTTCATAATCATCATACACATGTAGTTTGATTATATTTTCCTTTGGAGTTCTCTTAGGTTATTGAATATCTAAGAATCTACCCAAGAATTGAATGATTAAGTTTTGGAATGATTTGGAAATTTGATTAATATTATTTAATGAGGTGATCCAATTAATTAATTGCAAATTGATTAAATGTTTATCCAAATGAAATAAACTTATGGGAAAGATTGGAAAGAGATCCTCATCTCATTTGTCCATTCACTATTTCATGATGATTAGCAAGTTTAATTAATGAGTTTATCACTATTTAACATGCTAATTAATTATTTAATTATAAGAGAATTAAGGATGAAACAAGAAATTTCCTAATTAATCCAACAATAAATTAAGAAAATCATGAGAGGTAGGTCATTCCACTAATCAACCTCAAGAAGTTTGTAATTAAAGTAATTAATTAATAGCTAAATTTTAAAAAAATTAAATTGAGGAAATTACTATTCAAAAATCAATTAATTTTAATTATATTATTATCCTTGAATTATCTTAAAATGAGTGTTTATTTGTATTTTTAGATTTTTTATAATTATTTAAGTTTAAAGTTTAGAAAATGAAAAGCCTAATTAAATTTTATATTAATCATCTTTTCATGTGATTAGAGAAATTATTTAATTGTCACATCTATCAACATTTATGTACTTTTTATTATTTATTAAGTTTAGAGATCAATTCGCTATTTAAATGAATTAAATTTATGATCTAATTATAGCCATTAATCAAAAAACTGTATGATTTATCCTTCATGAGTGACAAGAGACAAATATTTAATTTGAGCTCATTTGAATTGGGATAAAATGATACATTTTAAGATGTACATTAAGATTTCGGTGACAATTTCCTTGAAATGATCCAAAATTTTTTATTATTCAATTATCTCACCGAGGCTATTTAATGGATGATGTAATTTTTCTAGTGAGATGAATTTGAAGGAATCTAGCTTGATTTAAGTAATTGTCTTAAAGCTCCTAATGGTGATCTTAATCGAGCTATGGTGACAAAATGACTTGATCGAGTTTCTATCCAAGGTGGCAAGGTTAATTTAGTTTGGATGAGAATTGGTGAGTTAAATGATTCACTCCTTCTGAGTAGAATGAGGAGATGGGATCAGAATGAAGAGAGGTGATTCAACCTCTCTCAAAAATGATGATTAATTTTTGACTTGGTTGTTCTGTATTAATCAGTAAGGAATCAATAAATTCAGAGTAAATGACTTTATAGTTGTTTGTTGAGATTTTACAAATTCATGACTGCAGTTTGGTTGAAAATGAATCTAAAGGTGATTTCAAGTAATTTCTGTGAGGCCTTCGATGGCTTTGGTGATCTCCCAAGTGGTTTAAATGCTTGTTATGGCGGGAGTAACTTGTTTGAGATTTGGAATTAGATGGTTAAAAATCAAAGTTCTTGGTGGTTCAAATGCCTCTTCACCTTTTATTTACTCTAAACAACAAAAAAAAAAAAGCTAAAAATTAGCTGATTCAACCTCTGGGAAATGAGTGGGAATGAAGAGGAGTACATCTCCCCATACTTAGATCAGACGGTGAGGGGTTGTTTTTCCATTTTTGATCAATGGCTTGAATTGGAGGCATAGTGTGAGCTACAAAACACCCCACATGGGCTATTTTGGGTAGTGGAGTGAAGGAGAGTGGACGCCCATGTGCTAGGTGAATGCATTTGGAGTTCCAAGTGTTCAAATGCCATTGGGGATGTCGGTTTGGCCTTGCCTTGACTCAAGCTCATTGGGTCATGTTCACCACCCTTCTTGGTACCCATGTGGACCACTAGAAGGATGTCAAGTGGCCTTGGGAAAGAAATGCCCAAATTCTAAGTGAATTTGGTCATAGGTTACCCTTTGACCCAAGATTAAAGTGGTCATTTGGCTATGAGTTTGATTTGGACAGATTTGAAATGATTCAAAAATGGGTTGGGCCAAATTTCAAGTGATTTGGAGTTCATTTGATTTGAATTGGCTCAATTTGACCAATTTAGGTCAAGTTGGGTCCAATTGGGTTAGGTTGACCAATGGTCATATTGGGTCAAACCATGGGTTAGGACAAGTTCAAATGATCATTTGGAGCCTATGGGTATCATTGATTTGGTTCAATTTAATTTGGATTTGGTTTTGGTTCATTTAGGTTCATTTAGGTCAAATGGGCCAAGTTGACCAATTTTACCTATTTGACCCAATTGGGTTAGCTCATGGGTTGGTTTAGGCTTGGTTGGTCATTTGAAATGTATTGCAAGCTTTAGTTTCAATCAATTTGAGTTTGGTTTGATTTCAAGTTGATTTGACCTTTTAGGTCAAGTTGGGTTCATGGTCAATTGGGCTAGGTTGGGTCTAATTGGTCAATTGAAGCTTTGGTCAAGTCCAACAATCAATTTAGAATGAATTTGACCCATTGGTTGCAATCAATTTGGCTTAGATCAAGATTTGACCAATTTTGGCTTTTTAGGTCAATCTGGGTCAACTTAGGTCAAGTGGCCAATTAGGCTTGGTTTGGCTCGATTGATGACTTAGTCATGTTCAATCATTGATTATGGATTTGTTTAGATCAATGGTTTCAATCAATTTGGCTCATAGTGAATTTTGGCTAGTTTGAGTTTCATTTCGGTTAAATGCTGACTTAGTCAAAGGCTAAGTTTGACTTGGTTTGACCCAAATTGAGTGATTGATCATTCTATGATGATTGTTGATCAAAATGTGAGGTTTGGGTGGACTTAGATCAATCCAATTTGGGTTGGATTAGAACTTGACTCAAAAATGTGCTTTAGATCACTTTGGATTAAGTGAGCCTAAATGAGTCAATTGACTTGATCAAGGCTTGCTTCAAGTTTGGTTGAACTCACATATGGAATTATGATGGAAATATAAATCCAATTGCAAGTGGTTTGGAGTCAAATGGGTTTTGGTTCATTTGATAATTTCAAGTCAAAAGGATGAACATGGGTTTGATTTGGGTTAGTTTGATTTTGGTTTGATGATTGTAGTTTATGTTTATATTTGGGCATGTGATCGAAGATGTGCTTGTTTGAAGAGAAAATCCAAGGGTTTGGATTGATTTGAGAATGATTTGGCTAAATCCAAGAATTTGACTTAAAAGACATAAATTGGGTTTGGATTTGAGTTTTGAATTTATATTGATTTGATTTTGGCCATTTGAATTTATATTTCATTCATATTTCATTCATATTTGTGAATATAAATTTGAATATAAATGATCCATGAGAGAATCTTGTGAATTAGGAGTGATTTGATTGTGAATTTGGCTAAGGTAGGTCAAAAAGTTTGGAAAAGAGGGTTTGATTTGGTTTGATTTATATTCAATTGATTTGGATGATTTGGATGCCAATTTTATTTGTAACTATGATTATAAATGATGGAATAAGTGATTTATAAGGAAATCACTTGGCTTTGGGTTGATTTGAGGGGTTTGGCTAAGCTTATGGATGTGATTCATAAGGCCTAGGAAGATTTTGAATTTGGAATTGATCATGGTTTCAATCATTTGGAATTGATCCATGATTTAGATTTTGAATTTGGATTTGAATTTGGATTTGGTTTGAGATTTGAGAAAATCAATTGAGTTGGAATTGATTTGATATTTGAGAAAATTAGTTGAGTTAGCATTGATTTGAGATTTGAGAAAATCAACTAAGTTGGAGTTTATTTAAGATTTGAGAAGATCAACTAAGTTGGAGTTGATTTGAGATTTGAGAAGATCAACTGAGTTGGAGTTGATTTGAGATTTGACTTGGATTAGTTTGGTTCGAAAGAAGAAAGCAAGGGTTGGGTTCAAGGTATAAGGTAGGCAAGTCCTCCTAAATCCCTAAGGCATAACTTATTCTTATGACTAACTCTTCTAAGTCTCTAGGGTTAGGTTAAGTGTTCACCTAATCACTAGAACTGTCTTAAGACTAAGGAACTCTTAGTGTCTAGAGGAGTCCTATGTCTAAGATGGAGAAGTTGAGAGCCCACTCCAAAAGTGAGGCCAACAAACTCATAAGAGGTTTACACTATAACTAAATAGCCTATTAGCAAGCATAATTGAGACTTCTTCGAATAATCGACTTGTATTCAAAAGAAGCTTGAATTCAAATAAGCTCGCTTAAAGGAAGTATAGTAGCTCATATAATATCAAATTTGAATGTTGAATTTGCAAAGATCTAATAAGTCTTTAATGAGCATGAGTTAACCATTGAAGTTTAGGAATTATACGAATAAATAAAAAGTAAACAAAGATACAACCTTTTAAGTGCAAATACAAACTTAATTCTGCGATACAATACGTCATTGGATTCGCAACACATCGTACAAGCGAACAGAAGGCATAAATTAAGGCTTCGATTGAACTCTTGCACATATTATAAAGTATGACTAAAACTCAAATTCAATACCTTAAAATTATGCAAGCATTCTTAAAAATAACATGACGATTAATATGAATGCTTAAGCTTGGGGTTGCTTCTAGTTTGGTCTACAGGGCCAGTCGGGTTAACAAAACCTAAAAATCGAATTCTTATAAGAATTTCAGCTTATTGAAATATTTGAGAAGCTAATTCTTTCATATGACAATAAATCTGCTCCTCTATTATTAAACTAATATAGTCGATAGGATCTGAAACAATAAATTACATGATCAAGCAAACTCGTAAATCTCAATGATGGCTGCGTTGAGTAGTGATTTCAACCAGAGGGGATATTTTCATAAAAAAGTGATTTTAATTTTAGATTAAATTAACTTAAATTGAGTATCAATCCAAAATACAAAATTTAATATATCACTAAGTTATTAATGGTTAAATGAAATTCTATTCTTAAATATTACGATCACGGCTGTAGCATTTATGCTCCCCAATGGCTCTGTATCTCGAGATGTGAATCATAGGGTATACTTGATAGGGAAAAAAGCCCTCTGTCAGCTAAGGTAGATTTAAGCTCATCTCCTTAGACAAACATCACCCCAGGTCTACAAGGATTCATTAGACGATGCAACCCATGGCTGTTGATAAGGAGCCTTCGGTCAGGTTAGGTTGACTACCTCCTCTAACTAAGTAGACTAGGGACCACGATAGCCCGAGATGATGAAACCATGGGATCTAGATCGAGCACATCATCATTCCCCCAACCATCCGCTTTAAGTTAATATAATGTGTTTCATAATATGAAATTTTAAACTCTATATGCTGCTATTATACACTACGCTTCAGCAATCTAACGACTAACCTTAATCAAAAGTTGTCTCTCAGTATTGGGAGGAGTAATTAACTATAGGTGCTCACTTTAAATGAAACCACCAGATCTAAAGTCCTCACAAAATGAGGCAAATCTAGGTAGTGCCTTATCTACTATCTCATATGCTTTTCAAAATTTCATAGACACTTAAATCATCTCTTCAAAGTGAGAGGTCAAATTTTGGAGCCCACATATTTCAAATTTGACACCTGCACTTATTTCTATTTTATGAATTTATCACTTTCATATTGTAGATTGTTGTAGTTTTTTTTTTTGTCTTCAATTTTGTGTTGGTTTTATTTTATTTAAATTTTTTAGTTTTTTTTAAGTCTCGTGTCTGTCCAAAATTCAGCAGCATTATAGCATCACCCACAAGAGGTTGCTAAATGCCCACCAGCTCTTATAAGTGTGATGATTGATGTTTTGAGGCACCACAATCATGTCTTCAATTCTACTTAGCCCTATTGAGCATAGTAAGGTCTTCAATCCTGCTACACCTTAATAAGTGTAACATAATCTTCAAACCTATGCCTACAGCATAGTCGTCTTCAAACCTATAGAATAACTATATATTTCCCCGCGAGCTTGAGTCTTGACACACACAAGTACTTAAATTTCACTTTTTTTTTTCTTTACAGTGAGGCCTTGTTCATGTGAGTACTTAATTTTAAGTTTAGATATTATAACTTTGATGGCACCGATGATGATGCACAAAATTTAAGGATGAAATAATGAATTTGTTGATTTAAATAATAATTATGATGATTTTTTTTATTTCTTTGAGTTATAGAGATTGAAAGAGGAGGTATGGTTAAAAAAGATTTGAGTTGGGACCGAAAAGGGTGGTTACTATGTGGTTACCTTAGACAGAGTTGTGAAGGAGATATAGATAGGAGAGTTTCTAAATTGAGTGAAAGGCGGTGATGCTTACAGAGAGAGAATAAGCCATTGGTGGGTGAAATTGTTAAGAAAGTTAAAAGAGCAGAGCTTGAGTGAGCAAACTCTTGTTCTCGTGTTGAAATATCTTGTATCGCTTGATGCTATCTGAAAATATCTAGAGGAGGATTAGAACTTGGGTCAATCTTTTGCTTTAACCACTAAAATATTTTATATATGATCGAACAAAGGATTGTTCATATTCGGCTCATTTATAAATCGAGCTTGAAATGTTTGTTCGTGTTCGGCTTGCTTAGTTAATGAACTAGCCGAACACGAGTTGTTCGCGAACAATGCGCTTTTTTGATAGCCCTAGCTGCAGTGGAGGGTTGGAGCTGTAGGTTGTACCATTTAGGTGTTGGAACAGATGAGTAGAGAAGGGAGCTACTAGTTTGGTGAGAGTTGAGATGATGCTTGGCTTAAGAGGAGGTGCATGCGCAATCCAGGTAAGATGACGGTTGTACCTGACGAGCAAACCCATAAAGTGGTGCACAAGGCTTAATTAACTATAATGATAGTGTCGTCAGCAAGCCTTCCTCATAGGCTATTTCAATCACATTTTTTTATTTGCTTAATTGTGTTAAATTTATTTTTAATTTTATATTGCAAATTTATTTTATAGTTATATATATATATATATATATATATATATATATATATATATATATATATATATATATATATCATCATATATGTTCCTCTTGAATTGTGTTCAGGTCAACAAATCTCCCACTTGCTTCTGGGGAGATGAGTTATGCGATGGGCATTGCAATTGCTTCTGCTTTTGCTCTACTGGTAATCAAACTTAAATACTTATAATAACTTTTTTCTTGGCTATATGTTGCAATGAAATTGAGCATTATTTTCATTTTTATTTTTATTTTTTCTTTGAATAAATTTATTGTTCATTGAAATCAGTAGTTGTTTTTTTTTCATGCCTTCATGCAAGTGTATTGAGAAAGGGAATGATTAGTGTTGATATTTCAATAAAATACAAATCAAAGCGATTAGTGATAAATACCATCATCTGGAGTCTGGATGGCAGACTTGCACTGAAATGCACATGCCAATAAGGCAATAAAGATGCACACATACACGTAAATTAAAGATAAGATTAGTCGTAATTTTAAGTTCTAATTGAGAGATTATTATACGTGGAGTGGATGTAGCATGAACTCTAATAATATACATAAATTGTACTTAATCAATACACATGGAGTTATATATTGATTGTAAAGTGATATATATTGATATAATATTAACTGCACAATAATATACAATATTTATAAGCATAACATTTTATAGTTAAGACATATCAACTGTGCATTGATTGAACACCACATAACACTATCACATTAAATTTTTGATATAAAAACTGCGTCGTAATAATGTTTCTAATTTTAAAGAAATAGTGGTTAGAAATGCTGCACATTACATTTATATTTAATTAACGTCGATCTTTCGTAAATTTTTCAGGCTTTCGGAGCTGGTTATGTTATTGGTTCAAAGCCATTATTTTGGGCAATACTTCTAAATTTTGCAGTTTCATCTGTCTATTCAGTTCATGTAAGTTCCTGCTAACATGCCAATGCTTAATGCATTTTCTTTTAAATCTATAGAAATCGCTTTCTTGATTAACATATAATTGTAAAAAATATCTTTTTAACATCATATATGCAATTATTATATATCTAGTATTTTAATATTTATCAAAAATGAATATTCTATTAACATAAAATTTTAAAATTGAATTTATGACAGCTACCATTTCTAAGGTGGAAGGGATCTGCTGTAACAGCAATAATATGCGTAATTGTTGCACGTGCATTCCATCCGCAATTTACCTTCATATACAGGTTTCATAATCTATCACTTTATATATATATATATATATATATATATATATATATATATATATATATATATATATTGTTCAAATTAATATCTAATGACAAGGTGATATTTATACATATATTATTTGTTCAGACTTTCATTTTCAAAAGATCTGCAGACTGTCCAAGATCCTTGATGTGTGGAATCATAGTGTTGAGCATATTCTTTGTTGCTGTGGCACTATTTAAGTAATGAATATATATATATATATATATATATATATATATATATATATATATATATATATATATATATATATATATATATATACATATATGTGGAATTATGTTTTATTTACAATCTATTTTAGTTCTGCATGAAATCTACTGTCATGAATTCTTTACTTCGCAAATCCATTTACTTCATAACATTATATAAAAATTAACGATGTGCTTTACAGGATATACCTGATATTGAGGGGGATATAAAGTATGGCATTCTTCTTTAGCTTCTCTTGGTAAAAAAGAAGGTTAGACTTATATAATAAGAAGGGAGAGATAGTTAATTAATTACTCTAAGAAGTTATCAATATGGGTCATTAATAATTTATTAATCCGGCTTCTTAATTATGATATGATGCAGGTGTTTTGGATTTGCATATACCTTCTACAGATGGGTTATGCGGTTGCAGTGGTGTTCGGAGCAACTGCTGCTCCACTATGGAGCAAGATTATAACAGTATATAATAAATAAATGACCTTCGTTAAAATTTAAAATTATTTCTTTTATTATATTACTGGATGCACTTATATAGATAGTTTTCATTCTGATTCTCAATATTATTATCAACATATAATGTAGGTTTTAAGCCACACAGTCCTTGCCTCCAACCTTTGGAAGCGTGCGAACTCCATCGACTTGAGAAGTGAAGATGCATTAAATTCGTTTTATATGTTACTCTGGAAGGTGAGGCATAAATATACTATGTTTATGATTGCTTTAAATTGTAGAAATATTATTTATTTATTTATTTATAAATCGTATTTTTTTTTTCAGCTCATATATATCGAGTATATGCTTATTCCACTGCTGAGATGAAGGAAGCTGGAACCTAACCTAAGCAATATTATTTATGGAAGGACGTTTTTATGCTGGTGGAAAAAGATTTGATGAACTTTTGGATGATTGACACATATATATATAGCACAGATATCAAAACTGTGTTAATTAAGGTCAAAGTTCTTTCATGAATCATGATGATCATGTTGACAAGCATACGAGTCATATGCTTAAATTATCTTTCTTGACACTATCTTCTTCCCATGCATGATCTCTAAGGTGTATCCTTGATTAAGGTGCCTTATATACATTTACTGATAAGGCTTCTGATATCATAGACTTAAAATGCAAATGTCTTGTATGCTGGAAGAAGGATATGCGCATAAATCTGGCAAAATCAACTCATTTTAATGCATTGTAATAATCCTAAAAGCTTATATTTTATTGTTAAATCAAAGCTCAGATAATGTTAAGTTTAATTCTAAATGTTTAAATATATATTTCTATGAGATATTTATTTGGTCAAATGAAATTCTCCATAATACATCATTTGCAATATATTTTTATCTTATCTAAAAAAAATACAATTGGTCTTTGAGCATAAAAATATAATTTTAAAAACTTATAAGATGTGACCACTCTCTAGATGTCAATAAAGTCCTATCATGGCAATGAACTAAGTAAAATTTCTTTAACCATAATTTTAGCTTTCATTTAAATTGGTGTGTCATTTAGAGTATAAAATATTAAAAATTTTATTCAAAATTTGTTAAATTTACATAAAATTAGTTGTAGAGATATCCCATAAATATTCCTAATTCTTGAAAAGGAGTTGACTATATTTTTGAAAAGGAGTTGACTGTCTCTGATTGAATGGGTTGGTTCAAGATGAGAGAGATTCTCAATTCTTATAATGGAGCTTTGATTTTTCTCTTGAAAGGGGGATTGACTTTTTTTAGTGGATTGAAACGAAAATGGAACTAAGAAAAAAATTCAATCCTTTTTAATCTCTATTTTTTTTTTCATCGAAAACATTTAACTTGTCTAAAATTTGACCGACTTATTATCATAGACATGGTGGTATTGAAATGTCAATAAAGAGAATTTCACCTAAACAACACCAATAGTTTTGTTTTGTACTTTGAATTTTCTATTTTAATTAAGATATTATTCAAGCTTGTTTATGTACTTCTTGATATTTCATTTTGAGTCTTTTGTAGAATAATCATTTGTATGTATATATCATTTAATTGAAACATCACCGATAAGTAGAAGGCCTGGGGTTTGCAAACACATTGGGGCACTATAATTACCAAGGGAGGCACTCCCCCTTGAATGTCGATTTGATGAAAGGCAATGATCGAAGGATGCGACACAATGCGTATTAAATTCAATTTGCCTTGACTGTTGTCAAAGCTGCTGCTCATAAATTGATCATTTGCTCGTTAAGCAGACAACATCAACACATTGGAACATTAGAATTTCTAAATAGAAATCTTCCACAATTGATTTAGTTGAGAGCAGTGCCAATCATAAACCAGACATGCACAAAAACAAAATTAAAATGACTTGATCTTCATTGAAATTGATCAAAATGTCACCATCTCACAACATAAATATCATCAATGCATCTGGAATGCTAAAATCAATACAAAGATCAAGGCCAATTTGGTGTAGAATGTTGGCTGGTTGAGGTGGAGGAATGCAATTGGCCTATTGCGTGATAGAAAAGTACCGCTTAGAAATTAGACTTAAGGGAAAATTTTATAAGATGGTGGTAAGACCTATAATGATTTTTGGTGTAGAATGTTGGCTAGTAAAAGAGAAGCATAAGACTAAGTTAAGTCTTGCGAGAGATGAGGATGCTCAAGTGGATGAGTTTCTTTACTCTTAGAGATAAAGTCTTGAAATGAATATGTTTGGGAAAAGGTTGGAGTAGCTCCAGTGGCAGAGAAGATTAGAGAGAGTCACCTTAGATGATCTGAACACATAAAATGTCAGCTATCAAATGACCTTGTTGACCTCCATGTATGCGCCATAAGTCAAGTCAAGCTTCACAGGATGAATTCGAGCTTGGTCGTAAATCGAGAAATACGAAAACATCACCAAAATCAAGCGATCTCCGAGACGACTTTTCCATTGTATTCAAAACTTCAAAATTGATCAAATATATATATTACAATTCGATGGTCGAGATCATAAAGAAGATCCCGATGTGCACCCATATCGAGGTCAGGAAGCCACGCTGATGCTCAAATAACCTCCGTTCATGAAATTGGTCACACTATTAGCCTCAAAATATTGAAATCTATCAAATGAGACTTTCTCGCTCAATTTGGATGAGTATGCATGACTATCGAGCGATAAGATACAACAATGCACAAATTAGAGATGAAATGCACTAGGCATCCCCAAAATTAATCGAAATGACCTCGATGTGAAAGACTTTGCCATCGCATTCAAAATATCAAAATTGATCGAAATATATATATATATATATATATATATATATATATATATATATATATATATATATTACAATTCGACGATTGACCAATCAAGAAGAAAATCTGTCGACGTCCTACGCGCATATCAGGGTCGAAGCCTTGATGATGCCCAAATGATATATGTTTGTGAAATTGATCACGTCATTAGCATTGTAACATCGAAACCTTTCAAATGAGACTATTTGCGCTCAATTCGAATGAGTTTGCATGAATATAGAGCGATCGGAAGCGATGATATGCAATTTTGAACTAAAATTGACCCGATTTGATGTCATCTTAAACCAAATGGCCTCCAATTATAAAATGGTATGTTATCAGAACATCGAATATCCTATGATCGATATATATATATATATATGCATATGTAACAATGTCGGATAAAATCTTAATTAGAGTTAATTCTCACTTAAATAAAATATTCATATAAATACACTTATCCCTAATCCTCCTTTCTCTGCTCCCTGCATCGTGACTCTCCATTTTCTCGTGCTTCCTTAGCCGTCCATAGTCTTGTTCCTACAGTCGTCTCCCTCTTGGTTCATTTGTCCCATCTCCATCCTCCCACAACCGCTTGAATCGCGCGACCAAGCTCGTTCCCACACCCAACTCCCATGAGCACCAGTGTGAATGACCCGAGCTCCTCCCTGAGCGTCGGCGTAGCACCCATGACCTCGTGCAGTGCTGCTTTGCCCGTGGCTTGCTGTCGCCCTCTGTTCTCCCACCCGTGCCCCGTGTTCCCCATAGCTGTGCTCATACGCATGAATGCGTATTGAAATATAAGTACTGTATGCATCTTTCTTGATCAGAAAAGGCTTATTTGCAAGTATATAAGTACTATATTTTTTTTATGTGGTGAGAAAATATGTGTTTTACGCAAGTACCTTAGATCCCCATATATGCCTTTCTTGGCATGATGGGATGCTTTGTCAGCCTTCATTTACACCCATACATTCCTTTCTTGGCATGGTGGGCGCTTCCCAGGAAGCCCTACATGGGGACGATGTGATATTCTTTGAAATTCTACCAAACTTCTATCTTGTGGAGGCTAGCGACTTAATATAAAATTGACATTGTAAGTATATAAGTACATGTATATTTCTTTCTTGGCATGGCGGGGAAATCTATGTTATATACAGGTGTCTCAGAGACCCATACATGCTTTTTTTAGCATGGTGGGATGACGCATTTGATCGTGGTATTTACACCACCCATATATGCCTTTCTTAGCATGGTGGGTAGGCCTAGCTCCCGATATAGCCCCTTATATGGGGACGATGCTGGGAGGTTGCCAAAATGCTGTCAAAATTTTATCTAAAATTCTAAGCTTACAATGAAACTCAGTCAAAATAAGTAACATTATTCAAATCCCATAAATTTAAATAAATTTTGAATTGAATCACCCGCATGGGCCCCGACACTACATTGAATGCTTAAACTTAGTGTCTGAGGATGTTGTGCAGGATGATTTTCAGTTGGGTCTTGGGACCGGGTTGGGTTATGAGAACACGGGTTTGGGGTTGTAGTTTCAATATTATTATTTAAAGGTTAGGGCTTAGGTTAAAATATTTATAAATTATTTATTTTAGTATTTGATATTTAATTATTTATAGAGTTAAGATTTAGTTTAATTTAATAGAAGATACCACCATCTAAATATGTTTAAAATTTCAAATCAAGTTAATTTAATTATTTCAATATAAATATAAAATCAAACAAATCACTAAACTCTAAATGGCTAAATGAAATCCAATATCTAAAACTTAAAGATAAAAGCCATTCACCTTCCACAATTATTTGTTGAATGTGACAAATTAAGAAAACTCTAGCTCACAAATGAGCCAAAGTCAAATCAAGTATTCTACTATGTTCACTCTCAAACAATCTCATGCCAGTAAGGACGTGACTCGTGTCTTCTGTCCACATGGTTTGGCCAGTAGGCACCACATATGATGCGGTTACGACTAGAGTCCTCTGATTAAGTGGGTTCCGCCAAATGACACCATTTTATTATAATCATGACTATAGCCCGTATGCTCCCCAATGGCTCTGTACCTTGAGTTGTGAATTGTAGGGTGCATCTGACAGGGAAAAAAGCCCTATATCAACTAAGGTGGACTTTAGTAAACACCACTTCAGGTCTACATAGTTCTCTTAGACGATGAAACCCATGGCTACTGATAAGAATCCTTCGGTCAAGTTAGGTCGACAATCTCTATGACTAAGTAGAATAGAGACCACGACAGCCCAGGATGATGGAACCATGGGATCTTGATCGGGTGCGTCATCACTCCCCTAACCATCCGCTTTAAGCTAATGATGATGAATTTCATAAATCTAAATTTTAAAACTCCACATGATGTTACTATATGCTACACATTTAGCAATCTAATGTCTAGCCTTAATTGAATGTTCTATCTTTGCATTGGGAGGGGTAATTAACTATAGGTGCTTGCGCCTATAAAAAACTTGGAACTAGATCAAAAGCCCTTGCAAAATGAGGGAGAAATATCTGGGTAGTGTCTTATCTACTATTCCATCTGCCTTCTGAAAATTTCACTGATATTTAATCCACTCTTTTAATTGAGAGATCAGTGGCAAATTTTCGGAGCTCATAGATTTTTGGTGACTCCGTTGGGGATAGGTTTCTTTTTCAATCTTTGGCTAGTAAAATATAAGCTATAATAATAGTGGAGTATAATAAAAATTGAAATAAAAAAATAGAACTAATTATCAATGAAACTAAATATAAGCTAATTATGTCCTTATGAATAATCTACTTATTCTCTATATCGATGGATATTCAGAGCTCACCGTTCATCATGCAGCCAGATCACGGGGCCAACATCCATCTGGATAATATTGTAATCAATATTGGAGATGCTGGAGCTACCATCCAATTTGGTAGTGTAGATTTCTCAACCATTGCTACTGCAAATAATCCTCTACCTAAAGCACTTGTGTATTGTACACCTTATGCAAGGGAGGACAACTGGAATGGCCACTCTCGAGGCTCCCTTAACCGCTCGTTGAAGGGTGCATACAGATGACCCACCTTCGGCTCATATATTATCTTTAGTGTGTCATAGAATAAATACCATGAAATTCTTTTAGTTTGACTATCGACTTTGTATGAACTATAGAATTGCTTCCTTGGTCCTGTGCTTTCTACTTTGACGGACTTGATGAGGAGATTAGCTTTGATTTATGCTTTGTGCTTGATCAAATCATTTAGGAATAAATTGAAATATTACCTTGCAGGCAATATAAAGATTGACTTGAGGCAGCTCTGAATTGAGAGTTTACTCAGATTGTCTTGGTCTATCGATTAGGTAGAAAGATCTCTTGGATTCTTATTGCTTGTAGTCACTAAGCTGGGTCTAGTTTGAGATTGAATAACTATCATCATTGGACTGACGAGTAAGGGCTCTTTTAAGATCTTTTCTTACGGCTTGTTGAGTGAGGAGAGTGTCAGGACCATTTATAGGCTTGTTGAGTTCAACCTTTAGAACCTACTCGAGTCTTTGACTTAAGTTGTGATGGGTTGGTGATTTGGTTATTGGACTAACAAACAGGGGCTCTTTCACTGCGATCTTTACAAATGTGTGGGATAATTTAGATAATAAGGTTGACCTAGCCTTGAGCTAGGTTTGGACTCCAATGAATGCTAGACTAATAAAGAAAGTAGAAGATAGTTAGTAGTAAGGTTTCCTTAAGCTCAAAAAAGAAGATGAGATGGAATGAGGGAGTTCTTATCTATTGTAATGGTTTATCCTTAAACTTAAACTTAATTTTATATTAATCTAGTTAATTAAATTATCATATGGCTTGATCTTGCAAATTAGATGGTGAGGATGACACTAGGGAGTTATTGGAGTAACGAAAGGCCCATTTGGTTAGAAGGTGTCTAAATCCTATTAGATAGCCTACATAGCCTAATCAAGATTAGCTCTTGTTAATCTAGGTCAAGTGAACTAATCCAATGAGCTGGTTGAGGTTGGTTTGAGTCTTGTTTAGTTACCCAAATCAAATAGGTAGGCCAATTTGAATACTTGAGAACAATTGTCTCCATTTGGATTGATGTTAGCTCAAATGGGTCAATTTGACCCATTTGATTAAAATTGGTCAAATCAAGAGTTAATCTAGTTGACCAAGGTTAAGTTAGATTAGTAACATTTTAGGGTATCTTAAAGTCCAAGATCAAGATGGAGATCAAGTTCAATTTATGCGAAGTGAAGGAATGCATCCGGCTGTGATAGAAAAGGCTAGAAATTAGACTTAAGGGGAAATTATAAGATGGTGGTAAGACGCAATGATTTATGGTTGGCTAGGAAAAGAGAAGCATAAGACTAAATTAAGTGAGATGAGGATGCTCGGTGGATGATGGCTTTACTTTTAGATAAAATGTGAAATGAATATGTTTGGGAAAAGGTTGGAGTAGCTCCAGTGGCAGATAAGATTAGAGAGAGTCGCCTTAGATGGTTTGGCCACATAAAACGTCTGCTATCCAATGACCCCATTAGGAGAGTAGATGTATTTGATTTGCCTTATGTTAAGAAATGTAGAGGTAGATCTAAAAGACTTGGTTAAAATGTATAAAAAATGACCTTAGTTTATTAGAATTAAATGAAAATTTGACACGTAATATGACATAATGGAGAAGAAGGATTCATGTAGCCGACCCCACATAAAGGCTTGTTGTTGTTGTTGTTGATGAAAAGTCATCGAGGAAACTTACCAGTGCATGATGGGCAACATATTCAAAGATTAAAAAGACTTGGTTAAGATGTATAAAAAATAATCTTAATTTATTAGATTTAAATGAGAATTTGACACATAATAAGACACAATGAAGAAGAAAAATTCATGTAACCACATGGGATAAAGGCTTGTTGTTGTTGTTAGAGATCAAGGTCAATTTGGCTAAATTGGACCAATTTAGATTTAATTAAGTAAAATTTTATTAATTAGATTTTGTTGGTAAAATCAAGGGATAGTTTATTTTTTAGAGATGTTACTAACATATGAACATCCTGTGAAGGGTATAGGGTTCATTAGCTAGGTTAATTTGGGGTCTTAATTCTAATTTTATTGAGGGTAAACCAAATGGGGTAAGTGTTGACTTAGCTTAGTAAAATAGTTGACCATGCTTAGGTCAAGGAGACTTAATAGTCAAATTATGTATGAACCACTTTGGAACACTCTATGGATGATTTAATTTGAACTAATTTGGCCAATGTAGTTAAATTAGTCCAATATATTTAAAAAGTTATGGCTGGGCTCACCTTGGAGGACATTGTCCAATTGAGCTAATTGGGTCAAAATAATGGCCAGTCAAGATCGTTGGAGTTTAATGAACTTATCAAAGGTAATACGTTCAATCATTTTGCTCAATTGAGGTCAATTTAGTTAAAATGGTCAAGTGAATCAGGCCACATTGATTCAATTTGAGTCAACTGACCTAATCAATTATTATTTGAGTTTTTTTTTATCAATGGGTAGTTCACTCAAGTCAATTAAAATAACTTGTTTCAATCAATTTGGTCAAATTGAACAATTTGTATTAAAAAGATTCTTTTTAGTCAATTTTGATTAAATGTGTTAGTTAGCTAAATTAGGCTTTTTCAAATGTCATTGAACTCAAATCATCTATGGTGAAATAATTGAATGGGTTGTCAAAGTTTGGATTGACTCAATTTAGTCAAGAGAATCAAATTAATTAGATATTGCCTTAAGGTTCAAATTGGATCAACTATGTTCAAGTGAACCAATTGGCCTAGATTATTTGTTGAACTATTAAAATTTGTCCAAGTCATTAGAGCAATCAATTTGATCAATTTGAGCAATCTTGTCCTAAAAGGGTCAAATAAGTCAATTTTAAATTAATTGAGTCAAAGGGTCCAATCAAGCTTCACCAAAGGGCTACTTATCTCTATATGGTCCTTAATAACTTATTATAACATATATAAAAGCTTGGTCATGGTCAATTAATCTAATTTAATGATTAGGGTTTAATTAACCTAATTAGATTTTATTAGGTCAATCTAGAGTTTAAAGAGGTCTAGTTTAGCTTAATGGTCAACATTAATCATTGGCTTAAAATCATCAAAGTACTCCAAGTTTAAAAAAGTGGTAGTGATGGTTTGACCACAAATCAAACCTAAATGCTAAATCAAGCTCAAAAATTTATTAATTAATTACATTGTAAAATCATCGATTGAATAAAAATAAAAGAGTAGGTGTTAATATCACCATTTAGATCCACTAAGATTAATTAGTATTAAGTCTTGAAAGATATCTATCATAGAGCTAGCTAACATTAAAACTATTGATAAAGATTCAATATGATTTAAAATTAAATGATTAAAGGGTTCCTCTTACAATCTTTGTTTAATCTATTAGGATCTTATATCATCCTAACGTTGAGTCGAAATGCAAGCTAAGACTCTAGGCTAAAATAGGGATTCTACCTCATCTCTTGGAAATAAAATCTAAAGAATGAACTAGGGAATTGCAATTTGAAATTGAAATTGACATGGAGAAGTGCTTGTAACATCTATAGGAGTGAGTCTGAGGTCTAAGTAAAAAGATTATCTTAGTCAAGTTTAAATGACTAAGATTAAGAATAATTGCTCAATCTCATCATGAAGAGCAACTTGAATAATTAATTGCAACCATCAAGTCATATGCAATGCAAACATTTTGAGTTCCAACTTTGTCAATGAATTTGTGAGTTATTTGATGCAATTAATATAACATAAATTGCTTTATTAGTTTAGGTTTATGCTAAAATTGGCTTTTTTGGCAATATCAAAGGTTTCTTGAATAAGTTGATTTGTGATTGCTTTGATCTATATAAACAACTTCTATTATTTAATCCCTAATTAAAGATCTAAAGAAGAAAGATGGATTGGATTATTTGTGTTCCAAGCACATAAAGTTGATATAATTAAACTCAATTTGATGAATTATAATAACTAATACTTTCTTAAACATAAATAATAGATTATTTGAAAAAATTATTAGAGTAAATGAATTAAATAGAAAAAGCACACTTAAATATAAGAAATAAATAAGAAATAAATAATATTGGTACCTTTATTAAATTGGGACAAAATACTTATTGCTTGCAAATTTTCATTTTATAGGCTTACTTAGGAAACTTACTTTCTCTGAAAGTTAACAACATTTATTGCAACTCCGAATAAAATAACAAAGAAAATTGCAAATAGGATGACTATATATGGAGTATGTGCTTACCTATAGAGGAGTATTTTTGATATATTTAAGTTACAGAAATATTTTAATTTATTATTATAACATACTTCTGTTAATTTTCAGCTCCTATATATCGGTACTGCTTATACCAGGTAAGATGAAGAGGAATCGGAAACCCAAACAAGCAATATTCATGCATGGACCATTTAAAACAAATTTATTGATATTCAAAATGGTTCAAATTTTATCGATTCTCTCGATGAATAATAAATAGTTGTAATTCTGAATTTTCTTTTGACATGGTTGTAACTAAGTGCTTAATTCTTTATCAAGTCATATGAACAAATTGTTGACACAATATTATATTGAAAGCAAACATTGACAATGACTGGGTGAAATTAATCCTTCAAAAGAGTTTTTTTTTAAAAAATTGAATTTAAAGAAGAGAAAAATTGTGAAAGCTTGAATGGAGGAAGAACTGAACATAGAAAGAAAGGTCATCGTCTAAATCTAGATCAAGATCTAAAGTATCAAGAAAGTGTTATCATCGGCACAAAGGTCAATTATTTAGAAATTGTCCGAAAAGAAAAAAGTGGAAGGAGATAAGTCATCTAAAGAAGGAAAAGCTGAAGTTACAAGTTTAGATGGCTACGAATCTTCGATGTGTTGGTTGTATCAAGTAAAGGACGGAAGTTAGTGGTTATTAGACTTTGGTTGTTCTTTTCATATGAACCCAAATGAAGAATGGTTTCATAACCTGAAAAAGAGTGATGGAGGCATGGTTTTGCTTGGAGAAAATAAGGCTCGCAAAATTATGGGGAAAGATCAATCACTATCAAGATGTTTGATAATGAATCCTGAATGGAGTAAGGTATGTTCCTGATCTTAAAAGGAACCTTATCTCTATAGGGATGCTTGATAAGAATGGGTGTAATGTCAAAATAGACAAAGGCATTATTGTTGGCTAAATGAGCCTCATGTTCAATCCAATCAATTTTGATGATAATAAACGAATGTTTGGATATTCTAATGAATGTTTTTATGCATTTCAGATATATCAATTGCTAATTACATATCCAATATATTTCACAATATGTTTGAGGAAATTGCAAGAGTAGAAGAATGAAAGATAGATCAAAATAGATAATGTGAAGCTCAAGATACAATATTTTAGGTTATATGCATTTATAACTATCTTAGAAATTCATATGAGTTCATTGACATGAATCAATTTGCTCACAACTTAACATATTATTTTAATGAGATTAATTTATATAAATCTCAATCTAATTTACATTCAATTATATATTTCATAGATAGCATTTGAATTGTCAAAATAATAAATAATAATGACTATTAAGTGTAATTATTTTATTTACTTAATATAATTAAATATTTTAATATAATTTGAAGGTTATATGATAACTAACATATATATGATTATATATAAATTATATCATAATATTTAAATGTCACATGTCAAAATTAACAAAAATATATGAAATTTTGTATTTTAGCCAAAGTTATTTTATAATCAAGGAATTTATATCTGATTTCATTTCCAATGGATTCCTTGGATTTTTTCCTTTAATTTGATAGGTCACATGACCCACGTTTGATTAAAATTGAATTTATTATGACTTTTCAAATGTATTTTAATAAAATGCATACATGCTTTGAATATATTAAGAGCCATATTTGATTATTTTGACTTGCATGTGAATAGCCAAATTTTGGCTGCTCAAATTTAATATTTATTTAATATAAATTATATTTTAATGAATATTAAATTATTAGATGATAGCATGAGGTTAGAATAATATTTTTTTTAAATAATTCAAAATGACCTTCTTGCCTATAAATAACTCTCATTCTCTTCATGAAAGCATTCCTCATTCAAAATTCAAAATCCAAAATCTAAGAGAAAATTTCTTAGATTTTCCTTCCAAGTGTTCTCCAAATATTGCAAGATCAAATCCTTGGTTTGGAAGCTTCAACATCTTCAACTAAACAAGCTTCCTCAAATTACTTGAGTTTATTTTCTTGATCTTAATCCTTTTTAGTTGTTCATGCTATTTTCACCATCTATTTATTCTTTCCAATTTATACTTTTTGGTGGATTAGTCTTTGGACATTATTTTTTGCATCAAAGTTTCTCAATCATTTTTTTGTGAAAAACTCTTGTGCTAGTTTGTAGGATCTATTTCAACTTGTTGAAATTTTTAACTTCCTACAAATTTCTTTTGGTTTCTTGAATTATTTATTCATTAATCTTATTTTGAAAGATCATTTATTCTTAGATCTATTTTAGAAGTATATTTTAAGCATTTTAAATTAAATTATTATGCTAAAATTATTTTCATATTTGCTATATCTCTCTTTTTAATTAAAAGCTTACTAGCCTACTTAGATCTATCATATACTCATTTTATTTAAGTATTTTGTGATCATTAACTTTAATTGAAAGAATCTTTTTGGTTAAAATAAAATAAATTATTTCTTCCTGAAATTTATTTTATTGTGCAAAAGAATATTGTGAATTTATTTTGAAATAATTTTTATATTAGTCTACAAATTGTAATAACATAAACATTTTAGTAAGATCACTTTAAGATATTTATTTTATTATTTATTATCAATATTAAGTGAGCATTTAATCTTGCAAAAATTTTTAAGTTGTAAAGTGATCATTTGTAAGTTGTGAGATCACTTTTTGAATTGGATAGCTTGGTATATTTGTGAGAGATTTATTTTATCAAAATTTATTATTTTATATTTTTCTTTGTAAAATTTATAAGGTTATATCCCTTTGTAGGAGAGTACATATTGTTGTAGGGTTGTACTCTCCCATAGGAGAGTACTATTTGTAAGCTATTTTTGCATTTAGTGGATTTCTACAGGGATGGCATAGCACGTGAGATTTTGGGGTCGAACCACATAAAAATTGTGTGCCTATTGTCTCTCTTTATTTTACTGTATTTTTATTTTTGCTGCATTAAGAATTGTATCTTGTCATTATAAAATTAAAAATTAATTTTTTACTAAAACTTAAATTTTAAGATTTAACTTTTAAAATTTTTAATATTGCCCAATTCACCCCTCTTTTATACTAATTGGTATCGAGCCTAGGCTCTTTTATTAACATCCAAGAGTAGATCTTTTCACTATGGCACAAGGTTTCCCAAAGGGTTCACTACAGGACAATCCACTCATAGACCTCCACTTTTAGATATACCATTTGATTATTGGAAAAATAGAATTAGTACATTTTTAAGAGGTCAAGATGCACGCATATGGTATATGTTGACACATCAATATCATACACCCACAGTAGAAGTAAATGACATTAAAGTAGAAAAACCTTTTGAGGAATGGACTGTAGCTGAAAGAGAACTTGATAAATTAAATGCTAGGGCTTGTAATACTTTACATTGTGCTTTATTACTTGATGATTACATGAAAATTTTTATGTTGAGTATAACAAAAGAAATATGGGATAAACTCATTATAACTTATGAAGGAACTAGTAAAGTTAAAGATGCTCACATAAATAGACTTGTTCATGAATATGAATTATTTCATATGTCTCAAATTTTTTTGATATGTATACTAGATTCATGAAATAATTAACATTGCATTCTCTTGAAAAAATGTATAGGAATCACGACTTAGTCTATAAGATTCTTAGATGTCTTCCAAAAGAATGGGAAGCTAAAGTAACAACTATTAGTGAAACTAAGGATTTATCCACTTATCCACTTGATCAGCTTTTGGGTTCTTTGATAGCACATGAATAGGTTATTGCTCAAAGGGATAAGATGGATAACTCAACAAAAAGGGAGAAAGAGAAAGAAAAGCCATTGCATTGATGATAGTGATGAGCATAACACCTCAGGATGGTGATAGTGATGAGGTGGTCATGCTATCTAAAAGGCTTGGGAACTTGCTAAGGAAGAAGAATCAAAGGTATAAAAAAAAAACTAAAAACTATAAATTTCAAACTAAGAAATTTCCTGCAGGTGAAGGGATCATTCGCTACCATTGTAGAAAGCCTGGACACATAAGAGGTGATTGTCGAACTTCAATCAAAGAAGAAAGAGATTGATGTGAAAAGAAGAAAAAATAAGAAGGAGAAAAAGTACCATAAGAAGAAGAAGACGACTTTATGGGCTAATCCAGATTTAGATGAATCAAGTACTTGCTCATCCGATGAAGAGGTCAACATATGTCTTATGGAAAATGGAGAATCGACTTAGATTCTCAAGAGGAATGCCTGAGCAAAATCAAAGAAGGCATGTGGTACTTGGACAAGGGATGTTCAAGACATATGACAGAGATAAAGATAAATTCACAACTTTAGAATCAAGTGATGGAGGATTTGTTACATATGGAGATAATGCAAAGGGAAAATCATTGGCATTGGTTCTATTTGTAAGAATTCTAGGTAAAGTTTTTCTAGTAGAAGGATTAAAACATAATTTAATTTCTATTAGTCAAATATGTGATAAAGGTTTGAATGTAGTATTCCATGCATCATATTGCATTATAAAAATAATGAAAATGTTTTGTTAGTAGGAAAAGATATAAAAATACCATTGATTTAGATAGCTTTCATGATGTGAATTTGAATTTACTTTGTTTTAAAAGCACTCATGATGATATATGGTTATGGCATAAGAGACTATGTCATATTTAACATGCACACACTTAATAAAATTGCCAAACTTGATTTAGTAGTTAGATTGCCTAAATTAAATTTTCATTCAAACTATGTTTGTGATGCATGTATTCATGGTAAGAATTCTAGAAGTTCATTTAAAAGTAAAAATATTATTTCTACTTTTAGACCTCTAGAATTATTACACATGGATTTTATTTGGTCCTATTAGCACCACTAGCTTAGGTGGAAAAAATTATGGTTTTGTGATTGTTGATTATTTCTCTAGATATACTTAGGTTTTATTTGTAACTTACAAGGATGATGTTTTTGGTGAGTTTAGAAAGTTTTCTTCCTTTTGATTAATAGGGTTCAAACTGATCATGGTGGCAAATTTGAAAATAAATTATTTGAGGATTATTGTGATGAGCATGGGATTAGACATAATTTTTCTGCACCTAGAACTCCCCAACAAAATGGAGTAGTTAAGAGAAAAATAGAATATTAATTGAATTAAGTAGATCTATGCTTAATGAGTATAAATTGCCAAAATAGTTTTGGTATAAATCGCATGTTATGTGATGAATAGGATCTATTTTAGACCAATTTTGAAGAAGCCACCTATGAATTATTTTTTTGGAAAGAAGCCTAAGATTGAACACTTTCATGTATTTGGATGTAAATGCTTTATTTTGAATAATGGAAAAGAACATTTAGGTAAGTTTGATTGCAAATCAGATGATTGTATTTTTTTAGGATACTCTCTTTCTAGTAGAGCTTATAGAGTTTTCAATAAGAGAAAAATGATTGTAGAAGAATCAATACATGTTATTTTTGATGAAAATTTAATTGATCCCATTAGAAATGAAGTGATTGATGAAGAGATTGATAATTTTAAGAAAATATCTTTAGAAGATAATGTGGATGATTCATTGCCTAAAGAATGAAAATATAATAAAAATCATCCAAAGGAACTAATTATAGGAGATCCTTCAAAAGGAGTTATGACCAGAAGACATAGTAGAGAGGTTGTAGATTATTCAACATTTTTATCTGAGGTTGAATCTAAAAATTTAGAAAGTATTAAATGATAATTTTGGATTATTGCTATGGAAGAGGAGTTGAATCAATTTATAAGAAATGATGTTTGAGAATTAGTCCTAAGACCCCAAGATCAAAATGTCATTGGAACAAAATGGGTCTTTAGGAATAAACTAGATGATTTAGGTTGTATTGTTAAAAATAAAGCTAGGTTAGTTGCACAAGGGTACACACAAGTTGAAGGTATAGATTTTGAAGAATCTTTTGTACCCATAGCAAGACTAGAAGCTATCAGGTTACTCCTTGCTTATGCTTGTTTTAGATATTTTAAACTTTTTCAAATGGATGTTAAAAGTGCATTTTTGAATGGATTTATTGACCAAAATGTATTTGTAGAGCAACCACCTAGATTTGAGAGCCTTGATTGTCCAAATCATGTGTATAAATTAAAGAAAGCCTTATATTGTTTAAAATAGGCTCGTGTATTGGATAAAGGTTAAGTAACTTTTGATAGATCATGGATTTAGAAAGGGTAGAGTAGATACCACCTTATTTCTTAAGAGCATAGATGATGATTTGATTGTGGTACAAGTGTATGTGGATGATATATTATTTGGAAGTACAAATGAATCTTTGTGCCATGAGTTTTCATCTTTGGTGTCTAAAGAGTTTGAAATGAGTATGATGAAAGAACTTAATTTTTTCTTAGGTCTTCAAGTGAAGCAACAAGAAAATGACACATTCATCTGTCAAACTAAGTACATAAATGAATTGCTTGAGAGGTTTGACATGAAAAGATTTAAATCTAGTAAAACTCCTATGAGCCCATCTACAAAATTGGATTTAGATGAATTAGGAAAATCATTGATCAAAAAACTTTATAGAGTATGATAGGTTCACTTTTATACCTCTAGTAGGCCTGATATTATGTTTGTTGTTTATTTGTGTGCTCATGCCAACCCAAAAGAATCTCATTTAATAGTCAAAGTATCTTTCGGTATTTGATAGGCACTACTAGGTTAGGTTTATAGTATCCTAAAAATTCTTTATCATCTGATTTGGTTGCTTATTCTGATGATGATTTTGTGGGATGCAAAGTAGAAAAGAAAAGCATATGTCATTTTTAGGATCATTGGTTGTGTCTTGTTATCTAGGAAACAAAATTAGCTTTATACACTCGAGGATCAAGATATAACCAGGTAGTTATGTTGCTCAGGTCCTTTGGTTAAAGCAACAATTAGAAGATTTTGGTATTAAGCAAGATCACATTCTAGTTCAGTGTGAAAATACTAGTGCTATTAGCTTGACCAAAAATCCCATCTAACACTCATGAACCAAGCATATAGAAATTAGACATCATTTTATTAGGGATCATATTTTGAAAGGTGATGTTAATATTAATTTCATTAGTACCAATTTATAAATTACAGATATTTTTACAAAACCATTACCAGAAGAACATTTTTGTACTTTAAGACTCATGCTTGGAATGTTAGATCCTAATAATTAAAATTATATGTAGTTTGTTCTCACTTTTTGATATTGACAAAAGGGGAGAAGAGTAAAATGTTGGTTAGTATTAAGTCTATTTTATGCATACATTTATGGGGAGCAACATTATTCATCTCTTGTGCATAAATTTTTTTTAGAAGAGATTTTTTTCTTTCAAAAACTATGATGAAAGGTCAATTTGCACCTTCATCAAAATCAATACCCAACATTAGTTTGTCATCATAAAAAAGGGGGAGATTGTTAGCTTAATGAGCCTCATGTTCAATCCGATCAATTTTGATGATAACAAATGAATTTGGATGTTATAATGAATGTTTTTTATGTGTTTCAAATATATCAATAATTATATATCCAATACATCTCAATATGTTTGAGAAAATTGCAAGAGTAGAAGAATGAAAGATAGATCAAAATGGATAATGTGAAGCTCAAGATACAATATTTTAGGTTATATGCATTTATAACTATCTTAGAAATTCATATGAGTTCATTGGCATGAATCAATTTGCTCATAACTTAACATATTATTTTAATGAGGTTAATTTATATAAATCTCAATCTAATTTACATTCAATTATATATTTCATACATAGCATTTGAATTGTCAAAATAATAAATAATAATGACTATTAAGTGTAATTATTTTATTTACTTAATATAATTAAATATTTTAATATAATTTGAAGGTTATATGATAAGTAACATATGCATGATTATATATAAGTTATATCATAATATTTAAATGTCACATGTCAAAATTAACAAAAATATATGAAATTTTGTATTTTAGCCAAAGTTATTTTATAATCAAAGAATTTATATCTAATTTCATCTCTAATGGATTTCTTAGATTTTTTTTCCTTTAATTTGATAGGTTACATGACCCACGTTTGATTAAAATTGAATTTATTATGACTTTCCAAACATTAGCTGATTTTAATAATGAATGCATGCTACATGCTTTGAATTTATTAAGAGCCATATTTGATTATTTTTGACTTGCCCATGTGAATAGCCAAATTTTGGCTGCTAAAATTTAATATTTATTTAATATAAATTATATTTTTATTGAATATTAAATTATTAGATGATAGCATGAGGTTAGAATAATATATATTTTTTGAAATGATTCAAAATGACCTTCTTGCCTATAAATAACCCTCATTCTCTTCATGAAAGTATTCCTCATTCAAAATTCAAAATCCCTCTAGCAAATCTAAGAGAAAATTTCTTAGATTTTCCTTCCAAGTGTTCTCTAAATATTGCAAGATCAAATCCTTGGTTTGGAAGCTTCAACATCTTCAACTAAGCAAGCTTTCTCAAATTACTTTAGATTTTGGGGTTTCCTAACCACGTAAAAATTATGTGCCTATTGTCTCGCTTTACTCAGACTTTCTTTTTTTGCATTAAGAATTGTATCTTGTCATTATAAAGTTAAAATTAATTTTCTACTAAAACTTAAAATTTAAGATTTAACTTTTAAAATTTTAATATTCAAGCCCCCCCCCCCTCCCTCTCTTGGCTATAGTGACTCACAATTATGAAAATCACCAAAGGTGCTATGGTGATGATGAAAGGATTCAAGTCAAATACATTATATGCTCGATGGACATTGACCGTGCCATTGGATGTTGCTAATTTAAATGTCATGGGCAAGATTAAAGTATGACATTTGAGATTAGGTCATCAAGAAGGGTTTAATGCATCTCAAGAATAAAACTTGTTATGTGGACATAAAACATACATATTAGAATTTTGTAGAGTTGTAAAAAATCATAGGATCAGATTCAGGAGAAAACATTATACAAAGGCGTTGCTCTTGATTATATTCATAGTGATCTATGGAGGCCATCAAGAAATAAGATCACTTTGAGAGAGGTTAACCACCTTCTGTCTAAGATCCTATCACTAAGACTTCCCTAGCACTAAGATACTCTTAGTAGTTAGGAGAACACTTACCCCAGGACTAGAGACTCAGAAGGTTCAACTCTAGGGCTAGAGCCTAGCTTAGGATAGGTAGAACACTGCCTACCTGAACCCAACCACATCCTAGATTAAACCAATGGACCCAAACTAAATGAAATGATTGCCAATCAAAACCTCAAACCAAAACCAATTTGACTCTCAACATGATTTATCATGGTTCAACAACAATAACGCTAACTTAGCTCCTTAGGATTCAAGAGGGCCAAACTCAAGATCAATTCAATTCCAATTGAAATCACATCCATCCAGAATTCATTTGAATCCTAATTGAGCATGAGAAAGCCTTGACTTCAAAATAAGCCAAAACTAAATTGACTTGGCCCTTGACCTAACTTAACCCATTTGAACTCTATAGGGTCAAAACTTGATTCACATTAATCCAAGCCAAATTAAATTGATCTAAACCTCATGATTGCTCCAAAACATCTAATCAACCATTCTAATACATTTCAACCCATTGGGCCAAGCCAATTGAGCTAATTGACCTAGGTTAACCCATTTGACCTAAAGAGGTCAAATGAGCTATAACCAAGTCTAATCCAAATTTATGGTGTTCAAAGTCATCAATCAACTTCAAATTCATCATTTAACATATTTCAATCTGCACTCCTAATTCCAGTTGATTCATTTGACCTATTTGGTCCTAAATGATCAATTTGATTCAAACTTCAATCAAACCAAAATTAGATTAAATTAACTTATATAATTTCTTCCATAATGATTGTTGATCATCTTTGATTATCCAATTTCATTCAATTGAGTCAAATCAAACTAATTTGACCTCTTAACCTAAATTAAACTAATTTGATCTAAAGGGCCAAATTTGCCCAAATATTATTACAATCCAAATTGATTGCAACCTATTGACCTACAAGTATATACCACTTGAAATTAATTAAATGAATTGGAGATTAAAATCGATCTAATTCACTTTAATTCAAAAATTTGGCTTCATAATGTGCCTAAAATATTAAAATTAAGTAAATAAAAAATATCGCATTAATTAATGACCAATTAAATAATTAAAATCAATTTTAATAAAATTAATGCATATAAGTCAAGCCTCATATCCTAACGACCTCCTTCATGAAATTGATCATGCCGTTGTCACCAAATGTTGAAACCTATCAAAAAATGCCTTATGTGGTCGATTCGGTAAAGTGTACGTGAACGTTGATCAATTTGAGCGCGATGTCGCACAATTTAAACCTAATTTTACTTCGGCCATCATCGATGTTCGCTAAACAACCTCCGATCATAATCATCGCGCATTCGCATACAAACACCTAAAATCAACACCCATAGGTAAAATATTTTTCTCATATTTGATGTGAAATGATATTAATTTACAATTAAACTAATTAATGGATGCTTAATCCTTAATTTCCCTAAGCTTTATCCTAATCCCCATTTTTCGTCAATTAAAAGCCACCCAACACCTATTAAATCGACGCTTAATATTTCCTATTGACTTAGCCAACCAATGGAATCACCATGGTGCAATCTAAATCCAACACTCGATCTTCATTCAAGCCATATGATTCTCCTCACACGACTTCTTCATTCCTCCGCTCTTTGAATCTCTGCACGATCCTCCCTCTCATAGATTTCCTCTCTCATTTTCTCTTAGTTTTGCTCATGCGGTGCTTCCTCCCGTCTCATTTCTTCTTGTAAACCCCAACTACTCTTTAAGCTAAAACCCCTCTCCCTTCCTCTTAGCGTTCGACACCTCCAGGTCATCTTTTTCTAACCCTAAGCTTATTTTCATGCATTTAAGTTCTTTTGAAAGATAGGGTTTTTTTGGTAATCTATTTTATTTCATGCTTGAGATGATGCTAAGAGTTTGTTATTGAGATTTGTGATGATGTATGGCCCAAATCTCATTTCATTTTCTATCATCTATGTATGTTCTTTGTTGAAAATAATTTGGGATGATGTATGGCCCAAATTTCATTTCATTTTCTATTATCTATGGATGTTCATAGTTTCTACTTTGCTGAAAATAATTTGGGATGATGTATGGCCCAAATTTCATTTCATTTCTTTATTATCTATGGATGATCTTTGCAGAAAATAATTTGGAATAATATAAAGTTATGCTTGGTCATGCTTGACGTTAAAGTGAAATCAAGTCTGAAATATAATGGGTTTTGAGATAGTGAATGGTTTAAACCCTAATCTCAAAAAATTTTTTGTGTGTCTCTTTTATACTTAAGTTGCTATCGTGATGAAATGATACTCGATTTTTTTTTTACTTATGGAAAATTGGACTAGAAGCATGGAAGTATGTTTAAAGGTGATGCATGATCCAAATCTCATCTATGTTTTCTATGGATTTCATTCTTTTATCTTGCCTAAATCAATTCTCTTTGGGTGAGCTGATGTATGTCATGCCTCTTTCATATGCTAGTTTGAAATCTGAAATTGAAAGAGGGGATTTAAAGTATCGTATGGCTTAAATCCTAGAATATATGCAAAATTTCATATACTAGGTTGAAATTTGAAATAAAAAAAAGGGAGAGAAAGGGTTTCAAGTGTTGACATGCTAGGTCAAAATCTGAAACTAAAAGAGGGGATTTGAAATGTTGCATGGCTTAATTCCAGATTCTGTAAAGTTTCTTGTCTCTTTTATACTAGTTTTACTATTTTGGGAGGGAAATACTTGTGCAATTTTTCCTACATGCTTCAATGAAAATCTGAAATGGGAAAGGAAAGGGCTTAGGTGTAGTGGTTCCAATCCTAACATTAGCAAGTTTTCCTTTATCTTTTATGCTTTAGTTTTATTTTGGGAGGAGAAACACTTGTGCAATTTTTCCTACATGCTTCAATGAAAATTTGAAATGGGAAAGGAAAGGGCTTTGTGGTTCCAATCCTAACCTATTAGCAAGCTTTTCTATCTTTTATACTTTAGTTTTTACTATTTTGGGAGGAGAAATACTTGTGCAATTTTTCCTACATGCTTTCTAATGAAATCTAAAATGGAAAGGGCTTAGGGTGTTGTGGTTCCAATCCTAACCTATTAGCAAATTTTCCTCTATCTTTATTTCAGTTTTTTCTATTTTGGGAGGAGAAATACTTGGGAAATTTTTTCTATATGCTTCAATGAAAATCAGAAATGGGAAAGGAGAGGGCTTAGGGTGTTGTGGTTCCAATCCTAACCTATTGGCAAGTTTTCCTCTATCTTTTATACTTCAATTTTTGCTATTTTGGGAGGAGTAAATACTTATGCAATTCTCTTACATGCTTAAATTTAAGTCTAAAATAGAAAGAAAAGGGCTTAGGGTATTGTGTGGTTTAAGTCCCAAAACTACTAGCAAGCTTTCCCCTCTTTTATATTCTAGTTTCTTGATGTTTATGGCTAATTTTGTTGCTAAGTTGAAGTAAAGAAAGATACACTTTGAATTTGATATTGGTTCAAAACCTTTACTTACATTTGAATCTCTTGCTCTTTATAACTTATGACATATGTTTAGTATGACATTGATTCAAAACATGTGTTTTGTATGACATTGGTTCAAAACCTCTCCTTTGAGATATCATTCTAACTTTCATGTATCAAGATGAATATGTCTCATAAGGATGAATGAAAGTTACATGAAGATTGTAATCTTCTATTTTAATCACAATGCATGCTTATGATTTGACATCTAATTTAAGAGAAACACTTCACCTATGCTAAAAAAAAAGAAGAGAGAAGATCATGTGATGGCAATCATATGTGATTAAAAGCTTAAGTGATAATTCATTGTTTATGATGCTTCAAATGCAATATCAAATATATCATATGTCATACACATATAAAGGCAAGTTAAGAAATATGTTGTGTTATAAGTACCCACATTGTTCCAATGTGGAAAACATGATAAGTACTTCACATTGTTCCAACATGGTGGAAACTGTTGCTATAAGTACGCTCACATTGTTCCAATGTGTGGAAAACTTGATAAGTACATGTTCACGTTGTTCCAACATGGCGGAAACCTATTATAGTATTGCTTCACATTGTTCCAATGTGATGAAAAAACTTGTGATAAGTACATGTTCACGTTGTTCCAACGTGGCAGAGAAATATGTTGCTATAAGTACCTGTTCATGTTGTTCCAACATGGCAGGAAAATTTGTTATGATATAAGTACTTGCTCACGTTGTTAATGTGATAAGAAAATGCTGTGTTGTGCAACCCATGCACGCCTTTCTTGGCATGGTGGGCAAATAAATTTTGGCCAGGTGTCTTATGACACCTACCATGCACGCCTTTCTTGGCGTGGTGGGATGGCCTAGTCTCCCAAAGCAACCCCCATATGTGGAGATGATGCCAGGAGGCTGCCAAAAATTTTGATAAAAAAAAGAGAAAGAAGAAAATGTAAATACTTAAAGTATTATTTGAATTCCCATGCCATATATGTGTGTTTATGTGTTGGTTTAGTATCATGCAAGCTATTATATCATATAGCAATTATGATGTGTTGATTAGTGCTATGATGTTGAGTAATGCTTATCTCAATTTCCATGACATGTCATGTGACAAATACTTGATGTTGAGTAATGCTTATCTCAATCTCTATTTAAATTGACATGCTATGAGGCAAATATTTGATTAGAATTTCAATCTCCTTTTGCCTAAATGCTAATTATATGTCATGTCTCTTTTTCCTAAACATGAGTTTAGTATGGACATCTATTTTATCTTACTTGTTCATTTTTTGCAATAATCCTTACATACGTATGCATAGTTGAACATAGAAGGAGAATATATTCTATTAACACACCTATGTATAGTTGAACATAGAAGGGGAATATATTCTATGCTTATGCATAGTTGAACATAGAAAATGACATATTTTATGGACACATACTTATGCATGGTTGAACATAGAAAGAGAATGTATCTTATTGGCTTTTATTAGCAAATGTCCATTCATATGAAATGATGTTGGATATATCTAAGACATCAAATTAGAAATGACTTACAAGTGAAGATGATCCAAATTGGCTTTTCCATTGCAAGTTGGGTAAACTCATTTAGATGATTTAGGCTTGCAATTTGTCTTTAAAGAAAAAGATGAGGAATGAAAAGTAAAATCTCATGAGAGGGGGTTCCCCTCTTATTTATAAGCCTCTTAGCATAAGGCCAAAAAAAAAAAAGAGAAAACAAAAAAAAGTGGGACTTGTGTTATCCCATTAATTTCCTTTCCTTTATGTTTTTGTCATGGGTTTTCATGTGAAGGAGGTTAGCTTTTCTTGACCCATTTGTCCCCTAATGACATATGACATGCATTTCTATTTTTTTCCATTTGTCTCTTAATGACATATGGCATACTCTTATATCTTTGTCATTTCTTTTAATGTCATATGACAAAAATATGGATTTGAGGGGGAAATAATCTTTCTTTTTGTCATATTTGCTTAATGACATTTGATGTGTACTTATGCCCCCTTTGTCATGGGTTTGCATGTGAAGGAGGTTAGCTTTACTTGACCCATTTGTCCCCTAATGACACATGACATGCATTACTTTTTTTTTTTTTCATTTGTCTCTTAATGCCATATGGCATACTCTTATATCTTTGTCACTTCTTTTAATGTCATATGACAAAAATATGGATTTGAGGGGGAAATAAACTTTATTTTTGCCATATTTTCTTAATGAAATTTGATGTGTACTTGTGCCCCTTTGTCATGAGTTTGCATATGAAGGAGGTTAATTTTATTTGACTTATTTGTCTCCTAATGACATATGACATGCATTCTATTTTTTGCCATTTGTCTCTTGATGACATGTGACACATATTTTTTTCTTTTGGACCTTTACAAAAAAAAAGGGCCCATCTAGAATTGACTCTAGAATTGACACACCTCTTTATATGAAAGACCCATTGGGCTTTATATTTGATCAAATGGGCTTCTAAACTCAAATCCTAAATAGATTTCAGCCCTCTTTGTTTGATGATTGGTCACATAAAAGGAGTATTTCATCTAAATAATATTCATACTATGCCCATGGATAAGTGCCAAACTTTATCTTGCATAAGTGACTTTATATTTGATCAAGTGGGCTTCTAAAATCTCACTCTAAATAAATTTCAGTCCTCTTTATTTTGATTGGTCACATAAAAGGGAATTTTGCCTAAATGATGTTCATGCCATACTCATGGATAAGTGCCAAACTTTATCTTGTATAAGTGACTTTATATTTGATCAAGTTCTAAAATCTTACTCAAAAATAAATTTCAGCCCTTTTGTTTTTTTGATTGGTCATTTAAAATGACTTTTATGCTACACCTATAAATGAGTGCCAAACTTATGCCTTATATGAATGGCCTTATACTTGAGTCAATGGGCTTTTAAAATGTCACATGGAATGCAATTTTAAACCCATTTTAGTTGATTGGTAATGTTCAAATCACATTTTACCTCACAAACATTCAATCTACATTGACATGATCCTCCAAAACTCACTTGCTATACATGAAGCTTAAGTCCCTTGAGAAAGTTCCTTGGATCCTAAATGTTTAATGCTTAAACGGAAGGGCTTGATTAACAAAAGTATCATTTTTCTCTACATATTCACCCTTTCCCTTCTATGTATATGAAAGTTGTTATTGAATATAAAGCTTTCTATCAAATTCAAAGAGGTGTATAAGAACCCATGTATATGCTTATGTTTGAATTAACCTTCAACTATCCAAATCCTAATATGCATAAAGGAGATTTGACAATGAAATGATATATGCTCGATTGTAGAATGTTAAATACCAAAAAAGAGTAGATACATGTTTGATCAAAAATAGATTCGCTTATTTTATAGCATGTATTAAAGGTGACATGTCATACTTATAGTTATTCAACTTTGACATTCATGTGTCCATACAATATTTTAAAAAAGATACTCATATGTATGTTGAAATATCTATTAGATCATACATTTAGGAAATATCCTTCCCAAATGCAAAATAAAAAAGAAGAAGAAGAAAGAATATGCTACATCGGTTTGGTCTTGGGAGGTAGGTTAATAAAACCTAAAAAATCTAATGATGCTATTATAAAACTTAGAAGCTAATTCTATCATAGAATGACAAAAGATAAATCTATTGACATCATTGTTAATGTATCTTTTTAAGTTCAAGATCTCAAGAAGAAAGTCCCAAATCCGATCCTCTATGTTCAATCTAGAGTTGACAATGTTTGGAGAATGATAGATCTTGAATTAATCTAGATTCGATCCTCTAAAGAAGATAGTCGAGTGACAAGGTCTATCTTCCCGATTTGGTCTTAGACTGGGTCCAGTGAACAAAACTCAAAAAACTTCAACTTAGACATCTTAATGTCCATGTAATTTTCAAGGAACAGATATTCATGTGCATGTTGAAGTGATTACAAAGTCAAATACAAAAGAACAGATGCTATACTTCCGATTTGGTCTTAGGACCAGGTCCGGGTTAACAAAACCTAAAAATGTCATGTCAAAAATCAAACTTGTAAATTGACACCTACATTTCAACTTTGACATTCATATGTCCATACAAAATTTTAAAAGAATATACTGTGTGTTGAAATGTCGACATTTAGAACATATGCAAGTTAGATACAAAGTAAAAGAAAGATGCTTCCCGCTTGGTCTTGGAGGTGTCCGTCAACAAAATCTAAAAATTTGATAAGAATTTCAAACTAATAATATCGAGAAGGTAATTCTATCATATAATTATAAGATATGAATCAATTGACATAGTTTTTTGAAGTTCAAGCCCTCAAGAATAAAAGTCCCAAACCCAACCTCTATGTTTAAGCTAGAGTGGACAAGGTTTGAAGGATTATACTTCTTAAGATAATGAATTTTGATCCATATGTAGCAAACCGAGAGTAGAGTTTATTAATCGATATTAGTCCATGATCGAAGAACTATTATTAAAATTTTAATGATAAATGATCATATATTCAAATCTAAATCAATCATAAAATGATCAAAAGTTTAATTAAAAAGAAAATAGAATATAAATGAAATGAAATTAATTATTTAAATTATTTTTTTTAAAATCAATCCTCCCTCAAACTATTTGTCGACAATTATGAAACTTTTGCTCACAAAGAGCCAATGTCAAATCAAATGCATAACTATCTACCTAACTTGGTTTGCATGAAAAATGTATTTGGACAAAAGCCTATGTTAAGGTTGACTTATATTTGTCCCCTAGACAAACTCCACCCCATAAGGACACCTTGGATGACGTAACCCATGTAAGGTCATAAGGATCCTTGAGTTACTACCTCCGACTAATGTGACCTACCGCGATGATGAACCATGGGATCTAGATTAGGCGGTCATCCCCACCAAAGTTTTAAATAAAAAATGATAAATTTCATAAATTGAACTCACTACAATTATATATTTATATTATTTAACCATTCATTTAGCCTTAATCGAAAGTGCTCTCTGAGGAGGTAATTATTTAAATACGCTCGAATTGATCGTTCATGCACTTTGCCAATCACCGCGGAAGACTTTTGATAGGTTTCACATTTCGCGATAACATGTGATCAATTTCATGAATGAGGTCATTCGATGCCGAGGCTTCGACTTTGATGTGCATGTAATTTCAAGAATTAATTTTAATTATTTAATTGGTCATTAATTGATTTTTTTATTTACTTAATTTTAATATTTTAGGTGCATTATGAAGCCAAAATTTTGAATTAAAGCAAATTAGATCATTTTTGATTGTGATTAGGGTATTTTAATCTCCAATTCATTTAATTAATTTCAAGTGGTATATACTTGTATTCTCACCAACAACAAACATGGCATGGAGCGGACCGTGTTGTTGCACACTAGTTGACCTTTCTTCTCTTCTTTTGTAGGATTTATTTGGCCACCATATGACATATAAAGAAACATTCCTTTAAAATTTGCACAAATTGATTCATATTATAGATAAGGGTTTTCCTTCTTTTGAATGCCTCTCTCATTTCTTTTCTTTTTTGTTTGATTTTATTTTATATATATATATATATATATATATATATATATATATATATATATATATATATATATATATGTATATGTATATGTATATGTTTGTGTTTCAGATGACTCTTACAGAAAATGTTCAACCGGAGGAGACCATCCATTTTATCCGAGGAGCCCACCGATGATGCTATATGGTCTATCATCGATTCACATGACCCTCATAATAATGTGGATATTCTAGATAAATTGGAGCAACACAATGATATGTTACAAAGATATTTCAAAATTTCTTCACCCATTCTTCTACCCTTCTGATTGTTCTGAGAGCCTGTTGAATTCGAGAATTTCTCAGAATGGGTGACCACCATTAGGTTGAAGTGTGGTGAATATAATCCTCTAGATAGTACTGTTGACAGGTAAGTTATGGTTTATGTGAAATTCTTCATGATATGCGAGCAAATGGCAATCACGCTTACTTAGTCATCGAAAAACTGGCTCATTAGAATGGCTTGAGACTCATGGGCATTCATGGTCTAGGAAAGGGGTATGTTAATACATTCTTCAAGCTCACAAGGATGTTTTAAAGGCTGGTGTTTATAGGGCAATTTATGCTTTTATGTTTGATTTCATGAATATTCCCTCTTCATGGGTAAGAGGCTTAATTGAGTTCTGGATGGAGTATACATGGGTTGGCCTCAAGAAATTAACCATTACATTGAGTGATTTGCGTGATCGGCCTTCCTATTTATGGTAGTCATTATGAAGAGTATATTCCTTCCGATAGCTGAGCTCTTTCAGTAGGCTGCCCTCTGATGGGAACAAAGTGAGATGATTCTACCCTCAATTTATCCCGACTTACTTGGCACACTGAAGTCAGCTACCCATGCGTTCACGCAACTATGCCTATGGATATTTGGATCGGCAGCTTCTTAAGAGAGGATAGCTTATTATCTCTTTCAGCTCTATTACATGACCCTTCGAAATGGGTGTACAGTTTGGTGGTCATTTGTCAGAGGAGATTGCCGAGCCCTTCTTGTCACATGGACATTTTTCTCCATCACATCCAGGTTTTGGATGAAGATTTATTTCTAGCCATCTTTTTAGCTACCTGGTTGTGTATTTTCATCTTGCTTATCAGAGAGGGATCTATCCATTCCAAGCATCCTTATTGGCGAAAAGAAGGATCTCCGAGGTGAACGCCTTTTATTGACTCGCTTCTAGGGTATGCATTAAAATTATTTCAGAGGCTAGCTCACTTGACTTACATGATTTGATTCTACCCGGCAATACATCTATGCTTGGATTCACATCCATGTCCACGGCTTGGAATGTCCTTCATATTTCTTAGGAGGAACTATCCCATAGTCATGCAATTATCACAAGCCTCTTCTACTTTGGAGCATGAAAGGGTACACTTATTTTTCTTTGCTCCTCATTTAGTCATTGATAGGTTCCATCTCATTCATCAATTTGAGGTTGCAAATCTACCCCCTAGCCTAAGGGAGGTTGATATTGTGGATGGGGTCGACCATAGAGGCAGATGCACTTTAATTCCCAACGAAATTCTTGCTGCCAAATACTTTATTAGCATGCGTCCCGACTATGTTATCGATCTGGTCGCTCAGTTATTTTAGAAGGATATCAGCCTAACCGCACCGACAGCTTTGGATTTTGGACCGCTATGAAGGGAGACCTTTCATTCCAGGTGTTACTGATGCTCGTCAGATGGATGTGGTTCCCATCGAGACTAGATTATTCTCTGCCTCAATGATGTGGCTTCATTTGCTCAGGTTTGGCACGAACTCCGTCTTTGCTTTTACCTGAGTTAGCTATACCCTTAACTTGGGTACTTATCTTTTGCACCAACTTTGGAGCGCGAAGCTCATAAATATGAACCATAAGTGAGGAGACTTGGAGTCCTCGAGGCAACAACGAGCTCACCGCGCAGCTCTAGCAAAGGTATGAGTTCTATATGTTTTGTATCATTTCTTTATTTGATTCTTTTAAGTCCTTTTATTCCTATTACACATATGTTTGTATTTTCTATGTAATAGGTGAGAGAGAGAATACCGGCTCAATGATAGGAATAGGCAGTTCACTTCCTTGAGTGACTTGGGAACCTTCAGTTAGCCATGCGGAGGTACCATCTTCATCTCATCGACAAAGACGTCCTCATCATGAAGATTCTCCAAGGGCTTCAACTGATTGGTTAGCTAGCCCTATTCCATGATGCCTCTTGACTCCCAAAGAAGTAAATTTGGGGCCAAGAATGTCTATTAGCATGGAGCCAATTTCCTTTGGGGACTTTGGAGTTGGTTTTCCGACATGATGTGGTTGCTCCTGTGTCAATTCCTTTTGAAGATTTTAGGTCGATCTTCCCGCAAATGCGCAGAACCTCTTGCTCCAACCATCGATGCTCCTTTTGCAGATCTAGTTCCTTATATGGGTTTCTTTTTGGCTTTTGGCCTAGTGAAACATCTGGAATGAGAGATCAAGATTATGGTGAGACTTCTGCAATACCCACTCATGATGAAATGATGTGGACATCACCAATTGGTCACCACCGTTTGAAGGAATGCAACCTCAAGTTGAGGCTTTTGACTCAAGTATGACCTGGTAACTTTCTTCCTCTTTTTTTTTTAGATATAATATTATATTTTTCTTCTTCCCTTCTCTCTCTCTCTCTTTTTTTAGTGCAAGGGATCGATTATTCTTAAAATCCATTGGAGACATGCATCATATGCAACTCATGCAATGAGCATTTATGAGGAGAACGACTTTCTTACTTGAGCTCATTTCTCGATTGAATCCTCAATATCCAATATCAGCTTTTCAAGAGATGCCAATATGCTAGACTTCTTGGCTCATTTCGATTGAGTGAAGAGGAATTGTGCTATTGGGAGACTTTATGTCAAAAGCCAAATTTAGTCGACAAATGAAAGCCCTTAACATAATTCAGCAGTTTCATTGTCGAGTTGAGAGAGCGTTATACTGGCGGGAAGTAACTTTGCTCATGATGAGTTTGAAAAGAGCTCCAGCCTTAAGAGGATTTTGGTAAGTCGACATTGGGACAAAATTGAGCGTTACTACTAAGATCCAAGCCTATGGAGGGAACTTAAGCATTGTCATGCAAGAACGCGAACAAGATAGACAAACTTGCAAACATGAGGGAGCGACTTGGCATCATGCTATGGTTGATGTCGCCTGAGTCGAGTAGAGGATTTACAAACTGCTGAGACGGAAAATGAGGCCCTTATTATTATCTCTGGAGACTTGCAATCTCTCTACCTTGATGTATATTTTTTTATTTTACCCTTCCTTTTTTTTTGAATTATATCGTACGCTAGAATCTTTTTATAATGTGATTCCTATGTTATTTTTTCCATGTACATTTTTCATGAATAAAATCTAGACCATTAGTGTATTGCTTCAAGATTACTTTGCTCAAAAGGTTTAATGGTCTAATGGTCATGGGAAAGATGAAAATCTCATTGGTCTCATGCTCCTTGAGTAAACTTGTTGAAAATTTCATTTCAAACTTTAGAATTTATATTCCTCTCTTATCCTGGATTTGTGCCTTAGCGGACTTGATGGAGTTGATGAGATGAAAATACCTTCGGTCCTATGCTTCATGCTTTGACGGACTTGTTGAAGATTTCATCTCAAAATTTGGGATTTATATTTTCCTCCTATCCTAACTTTGTGCTTTGGCGGACTTGATGGAGTCGGTGAGATGAAAATGTCTTCGGTCCTATGCTTTGTGCTTTGACGGACTTACTTAAGATTTCATCTCAAGATTCATATCTTGTGTCTCCTTTTATCCTGGCTTCATGCCTTGACGGATTTGATGGAGGAAAATCCTGAATTGTCCTAAAACTTATCGATATGAAATTAACTTATAGCTACGCTTTTGTGGGCTTGTAGAAGGATGACTAACTTTAGAGCTTGTGTTAGGTCAATGGTCATAAGAGTCAGCTTTCATGCATGTAATGGACATGTTGATGACAAAAAACTTTCTTAGTTCAGCTTTTAGCTTTGTACGAACATTGGGATGGCTTCTTTGGTCCTTTGCTTTCTTCTTGATTGGACTTGTTGAAGAAGAGTTTCCTTCGGTCTTTGCATTTTGCTTTAATAGACTTATTGAAGGAGTTGAGATTTCACATTTGTATTTGATTCCAAACTCAGCTTAATGCCTTCTTGAGTAAGGATATCATTTTTTGTTGAGATTTTGAAAATGACCTTATGACCAATAGGGATAATTTTTCCCAGTCTTGGTCACTTGAACTCATCAAGTTGGAGAGATTTGGGGATTTGGATGCTTTTATCTTTGAACTGATGAAGTAGGAGGATCCCTTACTATGGCCTTTGTGGCATGTTGAGTAAGTGATCTATCTACTAGTATTTCTGATGTTGAGTCCACTATACACCTACTTGAGTCGGACTAAGCAATTGATGAATTGAAAGCTAACAAGATCTCTTTGTGGCATGTTGAGGCGTAGTAACTACCATATTTGGGGTGTTGAGTCCGACCTTATACACCAACTCGAGCCTTTGATGCGGATGGGCAATGATCCAACTTGGTTTGTCAAGTTTTGAAAATTTTCTTCTTTGGTCAATAAGACTTTTAAATTTGAGAATTTAAATACATAATTTTGAGTATGCATGTGGGGATCTTGGCACTAGGCACGATGCCAACCCCAAAGAGAAAGGAAGGCCCCCTGTCTAATAGGAGATTTTTATTTAAAATTTTAAAAAAATGCCCCCTATCTAATAAGGAGATTTTTATTTCATTTTGGAAATGCATGCTTGTGTTACAAGAGAATTTCCAATGAAAATTTACACATGTAATTAGCAATGAAACTTTCAAGTGCAAGATTTGTCCAATTACACTTTCATGTGTAATATTTCTTTAAATACCGACCATTGATTGGTGGCATTGATCTTTCACCTTTGAAGTCAAAAATGGTCTCCCTTGATATACCTTTTCAATGATGAAGGGTCCTTCCAGTTAGGTTCAAATTTCACCAATTTTGATGAGGAATGATTGGTCTTCAGCAAGACCAATTCCCTCCCAAAAAAGCTCGAGGACGCATCAGATGATGAATGCTAGATTTGAAGCTTGGAGCCTAACCTCATCAAGCATCATCAAGCTCTTCCATCCATAAATGAGCATTCTCATCTTGGATGAGATTTTGTTGAATGGCTAGCAAGGTAGTTCAACTTGAGTGGCAACGCTTCACCCCAAACACTAGCATGGGGTAGACTTTGTAGAGTCTTGTAAGTATGGTAAGCCCATAATGCTTCCACAAGCTTGGTATGCCACTCCTTTTATTTCTTGTGAGAATTTTTCTAAGCAATTTGACTAGTGTTTTGTTAAAGGCCTCAGCCAAGCCATTTGCTCTCAGATTATAAATTGATGAATATCGCCAATCAATCTTATGCGATAAGTAAACTTATAAAATTTTGTGCTTTTGAAGGAATTATTCTAAAATGATTTGGCGTACACCAAATCTATATAATATTGTGGGTGAAGAAGTTGGTCACTGCTGAAGAACTTCTTTGAATGGTGAAGCTTCAGCCCACTTGGAGAAATAATCAGTGGCTGCTAAGATGAAGCGTACCGATGATGATGGATCAATATTCCAATTACACATCTCAAAGACTCAAATGGCCAAGATGCTATCGTTGGATGCAAACATTTGGTGGTTGATGAATTATGCGTGGACCTAGCATTCATGGTATCTCTTGGCATGATCAATACATCTTTTACCATAGATGGCCAATAGTATCCCATTCTTTTAATTTTGAAAGCCATTTTACGACCTGATTGATGTGCGCTGCAAAATCCTTGATGAATTTAAATAATTACTTTGTTGGCTTTCTCTATTCTCAAACATCATAGCCACATCTTCTCGAAGGATCTACGATAAAGGGTATTGCCAATATAAGCATATAGTCGAAGCCTTTTCTCAAGTTGTGTAGCTATCGAGTTATTGCTTGGTAATTTGCCTTCCTTAAAGTAGTTGAAGGGTTTTCCAATCTTCCTTCTTCTTCCACTATAAGAATTTTATTTTGTGACTTTAGCATTTCCTCGTTGAAGTCTTTCATCCTGAATGGTCGAGCTTGTTGACTTTGAGAAGCAATTTATAAGGGAGGGTAACAACATGATCCATTGATTTGCATTTGATGACCCCTCTTCTAGCGAGGATTTTAAACTTATTAGCTCTAGGACTCAATGAGGGAAAACACTAGTATAGTATTGCCATCGCCCATACTTGCCATTTCTTTAGCTAACTTAGCTAAGCGCTTGCTATTCTTAGCTCTAGAGACTGAGTCATAATGACATTTGGGATTTCTTCATAAGCTTGAGAACTCATTTATGATAATAGCATTCAAGCTTATTAATTTTGTAAAGGCCCAACACTTGATTAATGACGAGTCAAGAATCACCATAAATTTGCAGATTCTGGACTCCCATGGAAATGGCTTCCTCTAAACCTGCCACCAACACTTCTCGCTTCATTGTTGGTTCAAGGTTGAGTCAATCTATAAGAATGTCTCATTATGCCACCTTCTGGTGTGATCAAGATGAGACCAATGCCAGCTCGAGCCTTTGGGAGATTTGATGGTTGAGTGTACTTGATGGTTGAAGCTCCATCAAAATACAATTCCCATATTTGCTACTTTTCTTTTTCATGTATGTGCATGTTCATTAGGGAAGATCATCATTATGAATTTGATGAGCAAAGAAGAAAATCTAGAATTTGCCCCTTCTTTTTGTACATATATAATATCAAATTATAGTATGATGCATCAGCCAAGCAACCTATCAACGTTAGTCTTGTCATCAAGAACTTCATCGATCCTTGAGATGAGGGTAATTCTAGATGCATGTAAAGTAATGACGTAGCTGCAAAAATTAATGCCAAATAATGCTTCTCAATTGGAGAATAATGCACTCCTATTAGTCTTGACTAATGTAATAGAGCATTCTCCTTTCCTTCTTCATTATGTTGTGCCAACAAAGCACCTAGAGATTCTTCCAGAGCTGCTGTGTACAAGATAAGAGGCTTTAGGATTGGGGCTGCAAGAATAGGCGCAGATTCAACATATATCTCTGATAAATTCGACATTCTTCTTCATCCCATTTGAAAGGAGTATCCTACTCATTAGTTTTGCAAAGGGTTGACATCTACTTGGCATATTTGATATAAATCTTCTAATGAATGCAAGATATACCTGTATGGAGCGGAGTTTATGAAGGCTCCTCGTAGGAGGCATTTCAACAATCACTTTTATTTTATTTAGATCTATTTCAATCTCATGCACAACATATCCAAGGAACTTTTCCAAGGAGACTCAAAGGCACTTGAGAGGATTCATCTTGAGGTCATATTTTCTAATTCTTTCAAAGATCCTTAAGTCACCGAGATCTTTGTGATCTATACTTGACAATGAGGTCATCAACACTCTACTTTTTTGATGAATCAACTCATCAAAGATTTTAAGCCTTTGGTATGTCTCCAGATTCTTCGGGCATGACTGTAGCAATATATCAATTGGTGTCTGAGGTATGCTTCATCTTGGGCCATTTTGATATGATTGTAACCTCGATCCCCATAAATGAGAACTTGTCATGGTTTGAAGTGTTATCCACCAACAGCCTATACAGAGCGAAAGTCATCCTTGGACATGCTTTGTTTAAGTCCCTAAAGTCGATATATGAATTGACTATTCTTTTCTTTAGGGATATATTAGCTATCCAAGATTTTTCTTCTTGAATAAACCAGTTCAATGAGCTCGGTTTCAATTACCTTTCTTCAACCTCCAATCTCATTCACCTAGAGGCTTGCTTGACGGTGTGATTTGGCTTAATTGCTAATTTGTGAACCGCTATATCAGGGGATAAGCTGCATTTCAGCATATGTCCAGGCAAAGCAATCCCTGAATTCACAGAGCAAGGTTTTTAATTCTTCCACTTTATCTTCAGGAAGTAGGGCACTGATGAAAAGCAGGATCCTCCTCCCGTGATTAATCTCTTTAAGTTCATCCATAGTAGCCCCACCATCTTCAAGCTCTTCAGGTGCTGGCCTGGCTTTTACTTTTTCATTATTTGCAAGGCTGATGTTAAAAATATCATTCTCATGTTCATTATCACTCTCAACTTCCATTCCTGTTATATCATAACAGGTGTATTCCCGTGGACTATTATCTTGGATGAAACCAAGACCTTTGGTAGTATGCTTGTTTCTTCTTCCAATGGTTTGAGAACCTTTTGGATACCACATCATCTCAAAGAGCTTAGTCCTTTGCTTACTCCAAAGATGGACCCCATGCTTATTAGGTTTTGCATCTTTGGAGAGTAATATTTGGTATTCTTGTGGGAATGGCTGATAATTGCATTACCCAATCAGATCTTCTTCTTGACATCCCTCAATTTATAAAATAGCTTCCCGTGTTTTCGTGAGAGAGGAGAGAAGGTCACTATTTCTTGACTTTGTGAGTTTCTGAGTGATTTCTTTAAAATGTTGAGGAGAGGTGAGTGACAGTGTAGTCTCTATTATTTGATGGATCTATGATTATTTTAAAGTAGGTATGTTGCACCTTACCTTCAAAAAAGATTCAAACTCATAATCATAATCAAAATGGTCTTCCTCAATCGAGTTTTACTAAAGATTCACATGAACCTTGATTTGAAAGGAACACATTCCTTCTTCAAGATCACTTATATAAAGTGTTATTGATTTTAGACTTGTTCTATCCTTAGGGATATTTGAAAATCTCCTTTCCTTTATTTGTTTTATTTTTCCTCTTCTTAACTTGTTCTTTTATGGGTGTATGCAATATTTGCTAGTTATTTTGTTAGCTTTGATTCCCTTAGAAGGAAGTAACTGGCATCTTGATATATCTTCATTTCATACACTGCTAAAGGTTGCATGTCACCCACAATTTGGCATTCTTCCCCATCCTTTGCATATTTCATACATTGATGCAATGTAGATGGGACAATGCCATACTTATGAAGCCATGTAACTAAGAGCTGAATGAAGTATCTACATCATCACATAAATAGTGGAGGTCTCTAAATTTAAGAGGGAGGACAAATGACCCAATAGTTTTTTGTCCCTTCTCATTGAATCCTTGAACCAGGACTTTATCTCGTCCCAGATATTGTACATCTAGAGATAGCTGAGGGTTCTTTCATAAGATTCAAGAGGAACCAATCGCTTAAGATCCATGGTATCATAACTTCATCACTTTCAACATATACAGGCGGCAATCCCAAGCATAAGATCTTCTAAAATGTGATGGTTTGGAGGCTCTTGAACATGCAAGGTCTCCGACAAAGAAAATATGCTTCAAACTTCTAACTCTTTGAGAGTTTTATAAAAGATCTTTAACATCGGTATACACTAAGTCGTCAAATTTTCCTTAGATGATAGAATGTTGTAGTTGATTCCTTTAATTGGTGAAGGCTTCTTATTTGAATCCTTAGGGATGACTTTTTCTTTTTTTCTTTTACTTTATCTTTATTTATTTTGGCTCTTTTCTGAGATGGTAGCACTCGACCACTTCTCAACTGCACTTGAGATACTTCCTTTGCATCTAAATCTTCGATGACACTTCTAACATTCGCTCCGCCCATCTAATGATAGGCTAAGATTCGAATCACCCAACTTTACATTCTTCATGTCCGACATGGTGAGCTGATTCATCTTCATAAACAGTTCTTCTAAGTTCAACTTCATGTATCATCAAGCAAGACTGGGAAGTTCTTCGCCTTCTTCTCCTACTTCTTCATTTACCTAAGATTAGAATGCAAGTGTGATGTCTTGGTCAGATATAATCATCCATATTATTGATGATTCTTTGTGTTAAATTGACCACTCATGGTATTGGTAACATTTTTTTCTTCTTTAATTTATTCTTTGTCAATCTTGGCCTTCCCTATTTATTTTGAAGCTTTCATGATGAACTAGCCTTTCCATAACTTGGGTTTTATTTAACTCAAGTACGTTCAAGTGGTGATTTCAAACACTTGGAACCCTTCCAATCATTTCAATATTTTAGCCTTTTTTAGAGACAACTTTCCATCCTTCATCATCTTTCTCTTTGCCTTTATTTTAAGATGATGAGATTACCTTGGTGGATTCTTTCTTCTGAATGTAATACACGTCCGATAATGTGAATTCTCCATTTTATATTTTCTTTAGCCAATCTTTGAATATGTAGCAATCTTCAATGGATGGCTAAGCACCCAATGATATGGTTATTATTCATCACTCTGGTATTTTACACTCTAGTGAGACCGCTTGAGTGCATGAATAGTTTAGCCACACTTTCCTCTTAAAAAAATACTCTTTGTTCAACTTTTCTTTTAGGTTGGGGCCATTGAGTCATTGCTCCTTTTATTTATTTTGGTCACTCCCTTCAATCTCGAGGCACATCATTACCTCCAAGTATGAGTTTTGTGGGAGCGATTGAATGACGCTTTGATCTTTCTTGGTAAACAAGTAGCCTTTGTCTATTATAGACAACCGCTTACCTATATCTTTTTTTTGAACGAGGTGAAATGTGTTTCACCTTTCTTTGATCAGAGCTTTTGCTCTTTTGATCTTGATATCGAGCATGATTAATTTCTCAAATTTAGCCACCCTATCAAGTAGCTCTTGAAATATGGTAATTGAAGCCATGAAAGATAAGGCACCATCTTGTTGTCAATGTTGCCCATCGAATTGAATTGTATGCTCTTCTTCCAATTGTTGCTCACATTTCATACTCATATTTCACCAATGATATAAGTTAACTTGTCTTTTCTTCTCAAGAGCGATCAAGAATAGTTGTCTTTTGACTCTGAATCTTTTGATGAACATGTTTCAAGTTCAACAAAAGTCTTAACGAAGTCATTTGGCAACTCAAAGATACCATTTGAAAGCAGTTAAACTAGACTAATAATAATGCATCATTACCCCTGTTACCACAAGATGCTTTGAACTATGCTATTTGGGATTACATTTTCATGAATAGATTAAATTTCAACATTGAATATCCCTTTATGGAATTTGATCATATCAGGATATGGCAACATTTGCTCACCAATTTTTTTTACTTCATATATACTTTGATCTTCTTCATTTAGGATAATATCAAGTTGAGAGGTCAATGTCTATATACTTTACATTCTCATTTAGATAATAATTTTGTTAAGTTTTTAATTTAAATAATTAATTTCATTTCATTTATATTCTATTTTAATTGAACTTTGATCATTTATGATTGATTTAGATTTGAATATATGATCATTTATCATTAAAATTTTAATACAATTACCCTTCTCATCATAGACTAATATCAATTAATAGACCTTGTCTACTATCTAGTTTGTGAGGATTGGATCTAATTATCTCAAGAAATCCTTCAAACCTTGTCCACTCTAAACGAGGATGTTTGAGACTTTTCTTCTTGAACTTTGCTATGTCATTGATTCATATCTTATAATTATCAATTAGCTTCTATATTACAGTTTGAAATTTATAATATCAAAATTTTTAGTTTTAACGACGCCTGGGACCAAACCGTATATGTTCTTTTGCTTTGTATCTAACTTGTATATGTTCCTAAACGCTAAAACATTTCAACATATATGAGTATCTATTTTTTAAAATTTTGTATGGACATGTGAATGCCAAAGTTGAAATGTATGTCAATTTGCAAGTTTGATTTTATAATGACATTTTTAATTTTCTTAAAAGTACCAATTCAAACCGAAGTATAACATTCTGTTCTTTTTTATTTGACTTTATAACTTCAACATGCACACAAATATATGTTCTTTGAAATTGCATGGACATTGTCTAAGTTTTATATGTCAAATCATTTTGATTTTTTGAGTTTTGTTATTTTAATAACAAGACCAAAAAGAAGATATTTGTCAATGTATCTTCTTTTAGGATATCTAGATTAATTATTTCAAGATCTATCATTCTCCAAATATTGAAGTCTATTGAACATAGGATTGATTTGAGACTTTCTTAAATCTTGAACTTAAGATACACAACAATGATCAATAGATTTATATTTTGTCATTCTACAAGAATTAGCTTTAAAGATTATATAATCACATTAGATTTTTTGATTTTAATCAAACATAAGACCAAACATGTAACATGTTTCTTTTTTTTGTTTTGCATTTTAAAGGATATTTTAATACCACTAATATATTTTAAATATTTACATTAGTTTTTAAAATTTAACATATAATGTTAAATTAAATAATTATGTTTAAAACATTCATTAGTATAAGTTAAATCATTAGGCAAAATTTTTGCTATATTTAAGGACAAAATAAGGCATTTTCTTTTAATTTAGATGTAGCATAACATCAATATATAAAACATAAAATGCTTTTAATACAATACAATAAAGTATAAACTTAGGGACTATTTACAATGAAAGTTTGAATCATGTCCATTGTTGAAATAAAATTTAAAATAAATAGGCAGATTAAATTTATTTATTTTATAAAAGCCATTATGATAAAGATAAAAGAGTTAGAAGCAAATATCTGTATTGTATTCCATGGGCCTTTTATTGAAAAATTTAAGCACCAAATTTTAGAGATGACATTTTTAGAAGCCCATGAAAATATAAAGGTCATATCATAAGGGGCATGTTTTGTATCAAATTCAAGTGAAAGTATTCTAGATGGGCCCTTTCAAGAAAAGTATGTGTCACATGTCATTAAAAGACAAATGGCCAAAATAGAATGTCATATGTCATGAGGGTCAAATGAATTTAACCTCCTTCATATGCAAACTCATGGGGCACCTACACATCAAATGTCATTAAGAAATATAGCAAAAAAGAAAGTTTATTTCAAATCCATATTTTTGTCATATGAGACATATAAAAGACAAACAAATGGTATGCATGTCATGTTAGGGGACAAATGCTAACCTCCTTCAAACCATGACATGACAAGCACATCAAATGTCATCATGACAAAAGAAAGTTTATTTCCCCAAAATCTATATTTTTGTCATATGACATTAAAAGAAAAAGATATAAGAGTATGCCATATGTCATTAAGAGACAAATGGAAAAAAATAAAATGCATGTCATATGTCATTAGGGGACAAATGGGTCAAGTAAAGCTAACCTCCTTCACATGAAAACCCATGACAAAAACATAAAGGAAAGGAAATTAATAGGATAACACAAGTCCCACTTTTTTTTTTGTTTTCTCTTTTTTTTGGCCTTATGCTAAGAGGCTTATAAATAAGAGGGGAACCCCCTCTCATGAGATTTTACTTTTCATTCCTCATCTTTTTCTTTCAAGACAAATTGCAAGCCTAAATCCTTTAAAGGAGTTTACCCAACTTGCAAAGGAAAAGCCAATTTGGATCATCTTAACTTGTAAGTCATTTCTAATTTGATGTCTTAGAGATATCCAACATCATTTCATATGAATGGACATTTGCTAATAAAAGCCAATAAGATATATTCTCTTTCTATGTTCAACCATACATAAGTATGTACCCATAAATACATCCTTTTTCTATGTTCAACTATGCATAAGCATGTGCCAATAGAATATATTCTCCTTCTATGTTCAACTATGCATAGGCATGTGCCAATAGAATATATTCTCCTTCTATGTTCAACTATGCATAGGTATGTAAGGATTATTGCAAAAATGAACAAGTAAGATAAAATAGATGTCCATACTAAACTCATGTTTAGGCAAAAGAGACATGACATATAATTAGCATTTAGGAAAAAGAAGATTGAAATTCTAATCAAATATTTGCCTCATAGCATGTCAATTTAAATAGAGATTGAGATAAGCATTACTCAACATCAAGTATTTATGACATGTCATGAAAATTGAGATAAGCATTACTCAACATCATAGCACAATCAGCATCATAATTGCCATATGATAGAATAGCTTGCATGATACTAAATCAACACATAAACACACATATATGGCATGGGAATTCAAATAATAATTTAAGGATTTACATTTTCTTCTTTCTTTTTTTTTATCAAAATTTTGTACCTCCTCATCATCTCATATGGGGTCTTTGGGAGACTAGGCCTTCCCACCATGCCATGAAAGATGTGCATGGTAGGTGTCGTAAGACATCACAGCCTAAATTTATTTTCCCATCATGCCAAGAAAGGCGTGCATGGGTTGCACAGCATTTTCTTGCCATGTTGGAACAACGTGAGCAAGTACTTATATCATAGATTTCCATGTTGAATGAACGTGAACTTATAGCAACATATTTCCCATATTGGAACAACAAACATGTACTTATCAAGTTTCCCCACATTGGAACAATGTGAACGCGGTTTATATTTCAGTTTGCCACTTGGAACAATGTGAACATGTACTTATCACAAGTTTCGCCACATTGGAACAACAAAATAAATTTATAAAACATTGGAACAACATGAACAAGTACTTATCACAAGTTTCCACATTGGAATAATGGAATATAACACAATAACATATTTCTTAACTTGCCTTTATATGTGTATGACATATGATATATTTGATATTGCATTTGAAGCATCATAAATAATGAATTATCACTTAAGCTTTTAATTGCATATGATTTCCATCACATGATCTTCTCTTTTTTTTACCATGCTAGGTGAAGTGTTTCTCTCAAATTAGATGTCAAATCATAAGCATGTATTAAAATAGAAGTTTGCAATCTTCATGTAACTTTTATTCATCCTTAACAATGAGACATATTCATCTTGATACATGAAAGTTAGAATGATATCTCAAAGGAGAGGTTTTGAACCAATGTCATACAAAACACATGTTTTGAATCAATGCCATACAAACATATGTCATAAGTTATAAAGAGCAAGAGATTCAAATGTAAGTGGTTTTGAACTAATATCAAATTCAAAGTGTATCTTTCTTTACTTCAACTTAGCAACAAAATTAGCCATAAACATCAAAAACTAGAATATAAAAGAGGGAAAGCTTGCTAGTAGTTTTGGGACTTGAACCACACAATACCCTAAACCCTTTTCTTTCCATTTCGAATTAAATTTAAGCATGTAGAGAATTTCATAAGTATTTACTCAAAAACAACAAGTATAAAAGATAGAGGAAAACTTGCCAATAGGTTAGGATTGGAACCACAACACCCTAAGCCCTCTCCTTTCCCATTTTTGATTTTCATTGAAGCATATAGAAAAAATTTCCCAAGTATTTCTCCTCCCAAAATAGAAAAAAACTGAAGTATAAAAGATAGAGGAAAATTTGCTAATAGGTTAGGATTGGAACCACAACACCCTAAGCCCTTTCCTTTCCCATTTTAGATTTTCATTGAAGCATGTAGGAAAAATTGCACAAGTATTTCTCCTCCCAAAATAGTAAAAAACTTAAGTATAAAAGATAGAGGAAAACTTGCTAATAGGTTAGGATTGGAACCACAACACCCTAAGCCCTTTCCTTTCCCATTTCAAATTTTCATTGAAGCATGTAGGAAAAATTGCACAAGTATTTCTCCTCCCAAAATAGTAAAAATTGAAGTATAAAAGATAAAGGTAAACTTGCTAATAGGTTAGGATTGGAACCACTACACCCTAAGCCCTTTCCTTTCCCATTTCAGATTTTCATTGAAGCATGTAGGAAAAATTGCACAAGTATTTCTCCTCCCAAAATAGTAAAATGAAGTATAAAAGAGACAAGAAACTTTACACTGAATTAAGCCATGCAACATTTCAAATCCCCTTTAGTTTCAGATTTTGACCTAGCATGTCAACACTTCAAAACCCTTTCTTCTCTCCCTTTTTTTATTTCAGATTTCAACCTAGTATATGAAACAAAATTTTGCATATATTCTAGGATTTAAGCCATATTTCAAATCCCTCTTTCATATATTTCAAACTAGCATATGAAAGAGGCATGACATACATCATCTCACCCATAGAGAATTGATTTAGGCAAGATAAAAATGAAATCAATAGAAAATAGCAAAGAACATAGATTAGGGTTTAAAACATTCAGTATCTCAAAAACCCATTAGATTTGAGACCTCAGATTTCACTTTAACCTCATAAAAGAAGCATGACTAGCACAACTTTATATTATTCCAAATTATCTTCAGCAAAGATCATCCATAGATAATAAAGAAATGAAATGAAATTTGGGCCATACATCATCCCAAATTATTTTCAGCAAAGTAGAAACCATGAACATCCATAGATAATAGAAAATGAAATGAAATTTGGGCCATACATCATCCCAAATTATTTTCAGCAAAGAACATCCATAGATGATAGAAAATGAAATGAGATTTGGGCCATACATCATCCCAAATCTCAAAAACAAACTCTTAGCATCATCTCAACCATGAAATAAAATAGATTACAAAAAAAAAACCCCTAACTTCTAAAAGAACTTAAATGCATAAAAATAAGCTTAAGGTTAGAAAAGAGAGCGTAAAGAGAGAGGGAGGAGAGTAGCTAAGAAGAGTAGGTAGTCAAAGTGGATGAAGAAAGGAGGAAGAAAGGAAGCTTCAGAGAGAAAATGAGAGAGGAAATCTATGTGAGAGGGAGGATCATGCACTAGGTAACCTAGAGAGTAGAGGAGGAATGATCATGAAGAGAATCATGTATGAATGAATGAAGATCGAAGGGGATTTTGATTTGATTCCATGGTTGGCTGCATAAATATTTTGGGTGGCTTGGTTTTAGATATTTAATTACAGGTAAAAGGATTAAGTAAATTAATTAATGTCATTTAATTAGATAATGTATTTTACCTAATATGAGTGTTTACATCAAAGCAATGCATGATCGATTTTCCTATAGGGCTTGCGCCTATAGGAAACCTAGAACCAGATATAAAAAGTTCTCACCAAATGAGAACGAAATCTTTGGGTAGTGTCTTATCTACTATTCATCTACCTTCTAAAATTTTCACCAACACTAAAATAACTCTTTTCTTTTCCAAAAGAGGTTGGTGGTGAATTTTTGGATCCCACACAACCAATGCCTCTAATCAATCATAAATTCATTTAGCCTAAATTGGCCTAAAAGATCAAATTGAACCAAAACTGATTCTAATTCAAATCAATTCAAACCAACTCCTATAATTATTCCCAAACGATCAATCAAATGTAGACCAACCCTTCATTCAACCCAATTTGATCAAATTGATCAACTTGACCTATTTGGCTTGAATGAACTCATATGAACAAAATCTAATTCCACTCAAAATTGAGT
>CM038224.1:24361708-24444380 GCA_021442155.1 Cymbidium sinense
AAGATGGAAAGAGAAACCTATCCCTAGTGGAGTCGCCAAAAATCTGTGGGCTCCAAAAATTCACCACCGACCTCTCGATGAAGAGAGAATGATTTAATGTTGATCAAATATTTAGAAGGCAGATAGAATAGTAGATAAGACACTACCTAGAGATTTCACCCTCATTTTATGAGGATTTAGATCTGGTTCCAAGTTTCCTATAGGCCCAAGCACCTATAGTTAATTACCCCTCCCAATATTGAGAGAGAACTTTTGATTAATGCTAGTCGTTAGATCACTAAATGTGTAACATATAGTAGCAGCATGTGCAGTTTTGGAATTTAGATTTGTGAAATTTATCATATTAACTTAAAGCGGATGGTTGGGGGAATGATGATGTGCCCGATCAAGATACCATGGTTCAATCATCCCGTTGTCGCGGTCTCTAGTCTACTTAGTCAGAGGAGTTAGTCGACCCAACCTGACTAAAGGATCCTTGTCAGTAGCCATGGGTTGCATCGTCTAAGGAGGCCTTGTAGACCTGGGGTGTTGTTTGTCTAAAGAGACAAGCTTAAGTCCACCTTAGCTAACATAGAGCTTTTTTCCTATCCTATGGTTTACAACTCAAAGGGACGAGCCTTTGGGGAGTATCTGCTAAATGAATAATATAATGGTATCATTTGGCAACAGCCACGATTAGAGGATTATGATCATAACCGCATCATATGTGGAGCATACTAGCCAAACCACGCAGACAGAGGGCACGGGCCACATCCTTACTGGTATGAGATTGATTGAGAGTGAACATAGTTGAGTACTTGATTTGACTTTGGCTCATTTGTGAGCTAGAGTTTTCTTAATTTTCCATGACAAATAATTGCGGAAGGTGGATGAATTGAATTTTACTTTAAGTTTTTTGGTTTATGATTTTTATTTAGTCATTTTGAGCTTAATAATTCATCAAAATTTTCATTTGGATTGATATTTAATTTATATTAATCTAATTTTAAATTAGAATCACATTTTGATGAAAGTATCCCCTCTGATTGAAATCTCCATTCAACAAAGCCATCATCATGGTATATGAGTTTGCTTGATCATTTTGTTTATTGTTCCAAATCCTCTTGACTCTATTAATTTAATAATATAGGATCAAATTTAGATTCACATTTTAAGAATTTTACATTTGGGAATATTGAATATAAATATCTTAAATATTTTAGAAATGATGACCCCTTTGGTTGATATCTTCAATCAATTTAACCATCATTGGGGTAGACCTTGTCAACTCTGTTCTTTTGTTGGGTAAGGATTGATTCCACAACTTGCATTTAGAAATTTGAATTGAAATATAATAAATAAAAAAATTGAACAATAGTAATCCCCTATGGTTGAAATCTACGCTCGCCATAGCCATCACTGGGGAATTTGACTCTAAAATTTCTATATTTAGACCTTTGATGATCATATGCAAATGTAAAAAATCAAATCACCCTTCTTGGTGATTGAGCATTTGATTTAGAATAATCCTGTCAACTCTTATTTTTCAAGGATTGGATTGATTAAGTGGGACTTACGACTTCACCATATAGATAAAAAGGCCCAATTGGATTTATTTTCAATTTTATTGAATTTTATGTAATTCATAAAATTTGTATGTTCTACGAGGCAATTGATGCTTAGGCCCAAGATGCTCCTTATGAAACATGTAAATCGATTGGGAGTACTTACATACTTCTCAAGATGCTACCTTTGAAATTATTTCATCTATTGATATGGTCATTTGTACAAATCTCAAGATAGTGATTAGAAGTTTGGTTGCCTCATAAAGCATGCATGAATGATTTCATTTTAAAAGAATTGATTGTCTTTATGCATTTGAACACAAGCTTTCAATATAGGATTTGCATTGAAATACATGCATAAGACAATCTTTCAAGCCACTTGTGAGCATTCTAATATGATGAAATTAAATGCCAAAATTATCTCACTATATAAACCATTTTATCTAGAAGCAACTTATGTACATTTCAATACTATAGTTTGAATGTTAAGTTGCATCGAGATGTATATAAGTCTTGATCTTTTGGATTAGTCACACTTATCAAAGAGCTTTCAAGATAACCACAAATCTAAACCAATCCATTTGATTATATTTGACTATTTAGTGTGAATAGTGATACTACCATTTGCACATTGGAAAATGATCAATTCATGCTCATACTCATGAGTGAGCCATCAAGCCCCATGTAAGCTCTTCAAATTCAGTTGCACTTGTTGACCTCACTTTCAGAGTGAGTTCTCTTTCTTTTCCTCTTAGACCTAGGAGTCTTCTAGACACTAATACTTCTTTAGTCATAAGATAGTTCTGACTATTAGGTGAACACCTAACCTAAGCCTAGAGGCTTAGAAGGGTTAATCATAGGATTAGGTTATGCCTTAAGGATTAGGATAACACTCCTACCCTACAACCCAAGCCTAATCCAAGCCTGCCTTCCTAAGCCAAACTCAATACCAAATCCAAATCCAAATCTAAATCCAAACTCCAAGTCAAATGATTGAAGCCTATGATCAAATCCTAAACCAAAATCAACCTAAGCCCTATGATTTTATCTTATGGACTTAGCCTTATCCCAACTAAATCAATCCAAAATCAATTTATATCTTCAATTATCTTCCCAAATATAAATCAAATATACATCAAAATGATCAAAACTAAATCAAACTAAACCAAATTAAATCAAAACCCTTCCTAAGCCATATAGTTAACCTTCATCAACTTAGCCAAATCTTAGCCCAAATCACTTCAAATTCAATTCATTTTCTCATGAATCAATCATATCTTCAATCATCTTCACAAACACAAATAAAATATACATCAAAATGATCAAAATAAATTAAACTAAATCAAAATCCAAATCTAAACCCTTTAAGCTAGTTTCATGGACTTAGCCAAATGTCATTCAAAATCAAACCAAATTCAATTGATTTTCTTACAAATCAATCATTTCATCAATCACCATTCTAAATATAAATGAAATCTACAATCATCAAGCCAAATCAAAATCAACCCAAGTCAAACCCAACTTAGCCCATTTTACTTGAAATTTTCAAATGAACCAAAACTCATTTGAACCCAAACAATTGGATTTATATATCAATCCCAAATTCATATATAAACTCAACTAAATCAAACTCAACCAAAATCAGGCTAAGCCCAATTAGCTCACTTGACCCAAAGTGACCAATTTGACCTCTTTGAACCAAAATCCAATTCTAGCCAAACCAAAGTGAATCAAACCAATCCAAACTTCATGACATGATTATTGATCATCATAGATCATAAATTAGGAAGAACTAAGTCAACCTAGCCCTTTGACCAAGTCAACCCTTTTAACTCATATGAACCAAAACTAGCCAAATTACAACCTATGCCAAATTCATAAAACTAATGATTCATACCCATCCAAAATCAACACTTGAACATGACTTGACCTTCAATTGAGTCAAACCTAACCCAATTAGCTCTCTTGACCCAAGTTGACCCAAATTGACTTGCATGGTCAAAATGGGTCAAATCTTAATATAAACCAAATTGATTGCAACAAATGGCTCAAGTTCATTCCAAATTGACTATTGAACTTGACCAAAGCCTCTTAGCCCAATTGACCCATTCTCAATGACCTATTAAACCCAACTTGATAAAGGGTCAAACCAACCTAAAACCCAATCAAATCCAAATTGAACTCAACAATAGCTCACAACATATTGTAAATGATCAACCAAATCTAAACCAAGGGAAGCCAATTTGGTCAATTGGGTCAAATTGATTTGATTTGACTCAAATAAACCGAACCAAATCTAAACCAATTTAAACCAAACCAATGACACCAATACATCCCAAATGATCATATGAACTTCACCCTTAAGTTTGACCCATTTGATAAATTGGTCAACTTAACCTAGCCCAATTTGACCTAATAGGTCAAATTGAGTTAAATTGAACCTAATGAAATCCAAATGAGATGAAATTTGGTCCAACTCACTTTTGACTCATTTCATGCCAAATCAAATCCAATGCCAAATGACCATCCTACCCTTGGGCTAGGGTATCACATGAGGCAAATCACCCATGTAAGTGGTCATTTCCATTACTTGAACACTTGGAACCCTCCCATTGGTCCGCATAAGCTTCTAGGACACTACCCAACCTGACCCAAGGGTGGTTTAATCGGCCATGACCCATGGGGAGGTGAAATCACCTCACCTCCCCCATTGGAGCATTTGAAACCACCAAGGACATCCACCTTTACACCACACTCTTAAAAGCCACCTCATCCACAGGACTCAATTTCGAGGTGGACCAAAGTACAAAAGACACACTATCCAGGAGGTATCACAGAAGAATCACCTCCCACACTTCTCATAATTAAAGGGTGAGACTTTCAAGCTCCACCACCTCTCTGGAGTGCATGGACTCCTTAGCATCCACCTCAAATTGGAGCTTTTTCATGATTATTGGCTTCATTTCTACTAGACAAACTTTCTCATCAATTTCACACCGTCTTAACCTCTGGTAGGTATTCCATTCGAGCTTGGTAAAATGTGTTGGAGCTTTTGAAGAAAACTTGCATCCGTGCGATCTTGTTGGATCTCTTGATCCTTCTTGTGGTGTGATCTATTTGAGATCAATCCGAGCTTGGGTGAGCATGAATCGATTGAAGGAAGGCAGACAATGTCCATCTTTCGTTAATTGATAGATGAGGGATCACACACCATCCATTCCGTGTGATTGGAACAAACAGTCGTGATTAAATCTGATAGAATTATCCATTTTAATCCTTTAGCACCAAAAGATTAATCATGGTCATCTGATTTTGGATCATATGGTGCATGAGAAAGCACATCCCACTACCAGCTGACTCAGCATTGATGGTGACAACTTAAATAGCCAATCTCGGCCATGTGGAAAGCACACCATGTGGCGCCGACAGGATTAAGGGCTAATTAGGCTTAATTAATGTGTTTTAATAATTAACACTTAAATACAAATAAATACTCATTTTAAAGGTATTTTAGAGGAGAATTCATTAAAAATATTCTGAATTATTTTGAATAGTAATTAGAGATTAATTAAGGTTTAATTAAGAAATTAATTAGCTTAATTACTCTTTGATTACTTAAGTAATTAATCCTAAACTTTGTGGATTAATTAAATGGGATGACCTCAGCCTCCCATAATTTTCTTGGGATTTGTTGCTTAATTAATTGGGGAAATTGACTAATTAAGCTTTAATTATCCTTCTAAGTTAATTATTCATTAATTAATCACATGAACAATAAAGTGTCAATTAATTAAGAGGTTAATCATCATCTAATAGGAAATGGACTAATGGAATGGGATTGAGGCCTCCTCCCCAATCTATTTCCCTAAGTTCATTTCTCTTTTTCAATTAATTAATCAAATGGTTTAATTAATTAATTAAATTAAAATCATAATCATATCAAAACTTGGTTAATTAAATTTATGGTAGACCCTTAGGTGTTCAACAACTTAAGGAAATCCTAAGAAAATCATAGTTAACTCACATGTGTGGGGGAATTATAAGAGTACTTAATTAAGTTTTCTTAACTTAATTAGCCATTAATTATGAGCCAATTGCATTAGGCCCTTTCATTTCTTAGGATCAATGCTAACTAATTTTCAATGCATGTGCATATTATATTGGCTCATAATTATTTGATGTTAATGCATATTACAACCTAATTAACCCATAAAATTAACATGATTACATTTCATTAAATAAAATTAATTAACCAACATGGGAATTTATTAGGATCAACAAACCTTCTCTCACATTCCTAAATCAAATTAAAACATGAAATTAAAAATGACATTAAGAAAGCTGTGGTTTTCCTCAAATGATTTTATTTGGTTTGATTGTTCATAGAATTAAATTGGTTGATTAAATCATGCTTATATTTATTTCTTTCTTTCCAATCATGTTAAATGTTGTATGTCATTTGAAATCATGCATTCATCTTTTTAAAGTTAATTAAATCAAATTATTTTTCTTTATGTAAGCTTGCATGTGTTGGATTAATTTATAATACGTGTGGCTATTATCATTAATAAATTTAAATTATTTTTTTAAAAGTTTATAAATCAATTACATTGATTAGACTGATAGTAGTTATGAACATATATAGGTTTTCATATGTTTATAGCTTAGACATGTGAAACAAAGCTTTCTTTTCCTTAATTCATATGTAGTTTTGCATGTATTTGGATGTTAACAAGTTTATAGTTGACATCTCGGGAACACGAGGCATTATCTAGCCCAAGGACGTCATTTGATTACCTCACTTCCCTAGTTAACAATGACACGTACTTGTTTGATTTCATTTACTTGTGCTCCTACATTAGAACTTGGATGGAACTTTACTCCATATGCGTAAATATTTTAATCAAATAAAAATACAATCTTCACATGGTTTTCTTTCATTTATTTATGTATACATCCACATGTATTGGAGAAAAGCAAGTGTTTAGTCTGGACAACCCGGGAATATGAGGCTTTTGCTAGCCCCAAGAAGATCATTTGATTACCTCACTTCCTTGGCTAACAATGATATGTACTAGCTTATGTCTCTTATACATATATGTGTGTGTATTTAATTATGGAATTAGAAACACCTTTTCTTTTATTAAAATCACATGTATTCATAATTGACTAAGTGATTGAATCAATTAGCCATATGATTTGGAGCTTTCTTTCCAATGTTCATGTATATAAATCTATATATGCTTGAATGCAAATGGGTATATAGTTTGGACATCACGAGAATATGAGGCTTTAGTTAGCCCTAAGAAGGTCATTTGATTACCTCACTTCTCTAGTTAACAATGACACATACCTATTTAACTTCATCCATATGTATTTTTGTATAAGAATTTGGATAGAGCTTTAAACTAATATGATTAAATAATTCAATCACATAAAAGTATATAAACTTCAAATACATATCTACATTCATCATATAAGTGTGCTAAAATATATTGTATGTATAGATACATTTAGGATTAAATCATATGTATGTTACATGTCATTGAAAGGAATGACTTGACATATGTTATGTGATAGTAATTCAATTAGATTAATCTTAAGATGCCTTTCACATTGAATAGAGTTATTTAGGATGAACCTAAACTTAGGTTTAATTTAAAATGTGTAATAAGTCATTCACTAAAGAGAACTAAATCAAATTAACATGCTTTAGAAAGTGGCTTAAGGTAAGGATGAAAGAGGGCAATCCTCTTCTTCATTTTATAACACTTAGTTGCTAAGTGTAAATCAAATGAAACAAAATAAAACACAAATTAAAATTCTCAAATCAATTAAATAACTTCATGGGAAATCAAGCCTTCATGTTAAATTAAATCTTTCTACACTTAGAAAACTATAACTCTAATGCCTAGTAAGACATACCACTCAAGCTTTAACACACACATTAGAATTAAGTCACCACTTCTAGTTATATGTTAAGACAGTGCATGATGTGATGCATATTTTGTTTTGTGATGTATTATTTTAGATTGGATGTTAGGGTGAATGCCTCATAGACTAGATATTAGGCCAATATTAGCCTAATCATATTTTTTGGGGATTATGCTTAAGGGGAGTGCTTAAAATAAATATTAATGCTCTCTTTGCAAGTTACTTAAACCCCTAAGCATAATCCAAGTTAGGATAGGTGGGCTTGGTTACCCATGTGCAGGGTGCTAAGTCTAAATTATAAATATAACTGCTTGGGAATGTATGTATGTTTAGTTAACCTATGTTTCACAGGTATAGTTAGATTTACTTTTCTTACTTTTAATATAATTTTGCATTAGGAATTAGGATTAGTGCTATGGGGGTTTAGGATGAGCATTGGCCAGAAGACTTTGTCTTGGGGTGTCATGTGATGCCTTGAAACCTACCAAATCAAAGAAGCAAGGAAGAAATAAATGAAGAATGAAGACCCCGATAGCATTCATTCATTATAAACTATAACTATTTAGAAATCTGGGTTGTATAAAGGTAGAGCTCAGCTACCCATCTTTTCTTTTTTGGGTTATACTGTGGTACCCAACCGCACCGGCATCTTATTCTTTTGTGGTAGCTATAAAAAACATTTGATAATTTGTTTAGTTTGTGCATAAAAAATAACATGCTTTTCATAGTTCTTATAATTGATGCTTTAATGTGTGGCATGGATGTGATTAGTCTCTTAGGAAAAAATAAATTTTCTATCCAATTACAATTCATAACTAAAGTTTTAAATAATTCATAACCTCACCTTAAATCCTAGACATTAAATAAGATAATTAAAATATTTAGAAATCCCTTAGCTAAATGATTGAATGTTTCACAACATGCATATCATATTATTTCACTCTTGAAAATAAGGGATTTCCATCCTTAGGGGAATGCTTGACCTGTGAGGGCATCATTGTGGTGGAAAACACCCCTTCTTACTAATTTAGCTAATAATATACTTCATCATCATCTAAGCATATAAAATCTTAAAGCCTTTGTCAAAATGAAGTGTCAAAATTGAAATAAAATTTGAAAAGATTTTTGCATTATATTAAGTCATTACTCATATCACTCATGCTCTAGTCTCTCAGGGAGTGGGTTTAAGGACTTTTAGTCTCTTTCTAAATAAATAACAGCCCAACTATCTTGCAATTTCATATGACTGGATCACATGGATTTAAATCATAGGAGGAGTTAGCTCATGCCATTCCAAGTAATTGTAAGCCCAGCAGTCGGATGATTTATCCTCTCTTGTGGAGGTAAATCTTATGCCCATCTTCACTTAGATTTAGGTCATGCTTTAGCTTATATTAAAGCTCCCTAGATTTAGGATCTGAGATTGCTATTTCCTTTAAGCTACAAGAATAAATCCGCCACTTAGATATTTCCACAATCTTTTGTTGTCAAATTATAAGCTCTAGCAATCTAATAAAGTTCAACTCAAAATGTATAAGTCTCTTCACTTTCAAAATTATAAAGCCTAATTACATGATAGATTAGAATACTCACTAGACTTCCTAGTACCATGAGCATTTTCTACTTCCTCCCTTTGAATTCCAAGAATAAGTCTTCTCCTTGAACTTTCCTAATTAATTTTCTAAATACAACCAATCCTTTGATAGTCTACCCTTGAAATTTTTGGAGACCCTAATTATCTGCTTTAATCGAGAGTATTCTTAAGGAACTCACCTTCCTTAGGATATAATTAATTATGGAGGTTTGCCTCCATAAGAAACTTTAGAACCCAGTTTAATATAAATACTGCTTTATTCATCCATTTAAAGTTGGAGAAAAATCTCTAGTATATTCAAAGACCCATCATGCCTTAGGAGTCCTTATTAGGTGATTAGGTCCATTGAAGGGTGATGTCTCTATCTTTCAAGATAGTACATCATACCTCAATATCATATCCGATCACTTTAATAAGTACCCCCTACGATCTACGTTGTGTCCCCCCTTACATCCAAAAGTAAACACCACAGCACTCAATTGAAAATATTCTAAATTCACCAACATAAAATATAATGATCTCAATACCGTTGGATGAATCATCTTCAAGTTGTTAATGAATTATCGAGTCCCTTAGATGTGTCACTTGAGTACAATTTTTGTCAATTGACTTTCGATTTAAAACTTTGCACTTTCACATAAGTTTTGAATGAATTTTGAATGTTTGAGAGATTTTTTATTTGTGTTTTCATTTTAAGTCTTTCATAAGCTTTCTTTTTTGTCTTTGCATTTACATTTTTTATTCAATATGACTTGGGTTTATTTATTTTCTCCAATTTAAGTCTCATGAAAGTCTAAATATTATGATAAAATTTGGCACTTCTTCTAGCTGGGGAGATTTCTACCAAAACTAGGCCTGCCCAGCCATCTAAAAAGACACGCATGGGTGGTGTTTTGCAACACCGCTGTCGTATAAGCTCCAACCTACTCATCTAAAAAGACGCATAGGCTCTTCGAGTACCTATATAAAAATCAAGCACAATGTACTTCGCACATCCATACATATTTTATACATTTGTGAGTGATGCAAGGCGATGATGCAATCAACAAGCTAATATGAAATCTCTCTCTTTTTTTTGTTTCACACCTTTTTTTTATTATTTTTATTTTTTGAAATCATAAAGAAAGAGAGAAGAAGAGATCGACACTTGTTTGGCCCCTGATCGGGAGAATGCTAAGCGTGGAGGCTTCGACTCGTTGCATGGACTGAAAGAGAGATGTCGCTTGTGCGCTGATTGGTTTGCTCAAGGACAAGGGAGTTTGGTTCCTCATGCAGAGTCGAGAAACTAGACGCTGCATCGGACAGACAGGAGGGCAGCATCATACGCTCTTTTGGGAAGGAAAATAGAGGGGTATGTACGCCGGTTGGAGTCTGAGCGGAGGAGAATGGTTGCTCAGCTCGATTGGGTTCGACTTTGACTACTATTCAAACAAAGGATTCGACTGAGAGAGAATGGGAGGGAGGATACTCAATCGTGCAATGCTTCTGAGGAGGATGAGATGGCTTGGGATCTCTGTAATGCAGAGCTAGAGACAAAACTGAGAAGGGATTTTGGTCGAGAGTCACACAAAGGAAGCTGCTTGGAGCCTTTTCTTTCATGCAAATGGGGATTAGGGTCGGTTATGTAGGAATTGAGGGTTGTGTGTGTTATGAGATTTAGGGTTGGGAAATATGGGTATTTATAAAGAGCACTTGTATTTAAGTGATTAAATTAACCCTAACTTATATTTTTATGATGACATAATCATGTAGTTAATATATATGTCAATTTTGGGTTATTCTGATATTCCAGACTCAATGGCATAGTCCATTTCACAATCGAAGATCATTTGGTTCAAGTCGGCATCGAATCAGATCAATTCCGGTTCAAAATATGCATTTTCGCTTCCAACAGCTTGATGTTCGTGTAGACTCCATAGAATCGATTGTAAATAGTCTCATTTGATAGATTTTTGACATTTTAATGCTAACAGCATGATCAATTTTACAAACAGAGGTTGTTTGAGCATCATCGTAGCCTCCTGAATCTGTTATATGCATAGGCACATCGATGATCTTCTTTCTTGATCTCGGCCGTGAGTTATGTATATTCTGATCAATTTTGACGTTCTCAATAGGTTGATGAAATTCATTCATCAATCGGAGATCATTTCGACTGATTTTGATGATGCATAGTGCATTTCAGCACCGATTTGCATGTTATTGTATCCGAGATGATCGACTTCATCCTGTGAGTTTGACTTGACTTATGGCGCATCCATGGAGGTGGAGGTCAATAAGCATGACTCATCCTTAGGTCCTTATTGACCTGTCAAAGTGGATTCAACCCATAGTGAACCTAGTTTTGTTCAATCCAAGTGAACCAAAGGTTTCAAAGAGAATAAAATTCCCATTTGGAAAGGCTACCCACCTCCCTACCCCCTTGGCAGCCACCTTTGTCCCTCTTTGGGTTTAGTCCTTGACCAAGGAGAGGATATCCTCCCTTTGACCGACCATTGGTCTACCTCAAAAGAGGTGTACACCACATGACAGGCCACCAAGCTTCTCAAGTCACTCAAGACCATTCACCTCAGAAGTCTCCTACCATCTCCAACCACTTCAACAATCATTAGTTATGGGTCTAATTGCATTAGAACCTTAGCTCATTGCTGATTTTATTTTCCATCATTTCATCATAATTTCTAGACCCTTGATTACTGGTTAATCAAATTGAGAAGCTTCTTCAGGAGGGAATTTGAATGGTTAAATAATGAATTGAAATTTAATTAAATTATTAAAATCACTTAAGATTCTCAAAACTTCTTAATAAATAAAGATGGGTAACAGTAATCCAAATCACTTAATATTTTCCTTAGGTTTAAGTAACTCAAAACCAAAAAAAAAATCTCAAACTTAAATTTAATCAATTCGATGAGGTTTAGAATATTCATAAGGATGTACTATGTCTTTGGGAATTAATGAATCCAAAGGTGGTGTTTAGTGGAGTTTCAATTGCTTTACTTAGTGCATTCATGTCTTTGAAATCACATAAAGAAAAATTTATACATTTGTATTAAGTAAAATGACTATTATCACTAATAAATCTCAAGGCTATTTTTTCTTAAGCAATAAAAAAACTATATATGAAAGTTGCATTTATTGTACGCATTTAAATTAAGTAGAAAGAAAACTATCATTAGTAAATCTCAAAGCCATTTTTCTTAAGCAATAAAAATACTATTTGAAGATTTTATTAATTGCATGCATTTAAACTAAGAAGTGTGGCTATTATCACTATTAAATCCCAAATTATTTTATATATAAATGAATATGAGTTGGAATGTTAATTTTGATCATTTACATGTATGGATCATAACTCATAAAGGTATATAATTGGACATCAGAGAAACACTAGACTTTTAAGTGGTCCCAAGGGGAGTTTTGATCACCTCATTTCTATTTTCAACAATGGCAGGTACCTTATGATTTGTGAAGAGTTATATGATAGTGATAAATCAATGTCATTATTTAAATGTAAAGTAATTTTCTCAAGATTCATCTTTATGTTCTTACATGTGCATGTATACTTTTGAATTAACAAGTATATAGTCTGGACATCCCGATAACATGAGACTTTAAGTAGTCCCAAGGGGATCTTTGATTTCCTCACTTCCCTGGTTCAACAATGACATGTATTTGTAAATATTCATTGTATACATACGTGCATGTGTTAACATAAAGTTGAAAATGTATAAATAAAAAAGAGGGCCATTTCTTTCAAAAACATAATTCATGCATCATATAACCGCAACCCATGCTATTCAACTAATGATCTAATTAATACCTACTCATGCATGCATTGATTGTGATATGTTTAGTTAGGATTCCTAAACATGTTAAAAGTAATGATATTTTATTATTAAACTCTCATTAGATTAATTAAACTTAGGTTAACTTGTATCTTTCAAAATAAATTTCCTAACCTAAGTCCAAACATGAAAAAAAATCACAAATTATAAAAGCTACGAATCTTACCTTTTAGACAAAACCTAAGGGTAAGGATGAAAAGAAGTTTCCTCTTCCTTCCTATTCTTTATAATTTTGTAATTCATATTCAATACAATGAAATAAAATTTGCATCTAAAATTTATTTTAAGATAATAATTATGTAAAGGATAATCATCCTTAATGAGTAATTTGAAGATTCTATGCTAGAAAAATTCAAAATCTAATGCTAGTAAAGACATACCTCACTAAGCCTTACACACACTTTAGAATGATAGGCCAGACTCTAGTCTTAAGTTAGGATGATGTTCATTATAGTGATGTGATAATTTTTTTTATGATATGATATTTTAGACTTGATGTTAAAACTATTTATGCATAGTCTAGATGTTAGGATGACATTATACTAATGATATTTTTTCATAGGAGATCATGCTTAAGGGACCATTGTAATAATAATAAAAATATGAATGCTTCTTTGTTACAGGTGTTATTAAGTCCCTAAGCATGATCCATTAAGATAGGTGGGCTTGGTTACCTAAGGTAGGATGCTAACTCTAAATATGTGGAATATAATTGCTTGTTTTGAATGTGTGTTATACTAATATCTATTTTGCATGTGTAGTTAGATTTAATTTTTCACAAAAATATAAGTTTTGTAATAGGATGAATAGTGGCTAGAACATATAGACTTGGGAGGCTCTGTAAAGCCTAGTGTGTTCAAATCCAAGAAGTGAGGATGAAGAAGAATTGAAGAATAATTGTCTTTTATTGTAATTTTAATGGTAATCCGGTTGTATAATAGTAGAACTCTGTCACCCAATTTCTTTTCTTTTTTGAAGTGTACGGCGGTACCTGGTTGCACCGATCTTTTATTCTCTTACAAAATTGATTTTTTTGATTGTTGTGCTTACTCTAATTACACAATAGAAATGACATATTTTTCATATGTTTCTTTAAGTTTGATTATTTGATGTGTGGCCTGGATGCGGTAGGCTATTTTGAAAAAATTAATTTTTTTCCCTAATTTAATAACTTCAATTAAAAGTTAATCAACATAAAACCTAAGATGCTAATAAAAAAAATAAAAGATTTAACAACTCTTTAGTTGTATAGTTATATGTTACAATATCAGCATGCATATTGTTTCACTCTTGAAAATAAAAGATCTTCATTCTTGCATGATAGGGGACATGCTTGACCTACAAGAGCAATCCCTTATAGTGGAGAACATCATTTCTTTCTTATTTATCCCATAACTAATTTTCATCATACATTTAGTCATAAAATCTCCCAAGCCTGAGTCAAAAATGAAATAAAAATATATGAATTTTACCACATTAATTTAGGTCATAACTTCCACACCAATCATGATACAGTCTCTTAGTAACTGAGTTTAAGATTTTAGATTCCTTCTTAATTAATAATAGCCTATATATCTTGCATTTACATATTACTAGCCCACATAATTTTAAAATCATATGAGGTGTTAGCTGGCAGCCTCTCTAGATGATTGTATGTTTAGAAGAGTCAGGATCAATTCATTGTCCTTAGTGGAAGTGAACCACTATATCTCAATCCCTCGAGTTGAATTAAGCTGAGATCTTAGCTTGTGCTAAAACACTCTAGATATAGGTTCAGAGACTTTTTATTTCTCCTTTACTACAAGTATAAGTCTTCACCTCTTAAGCATTATCACAATCTTGTGTTGTTAGAATCTAAGTCCTAGCATTCTAATAAAGCTATAACTCAAATAAGTAATTTTCCCCCTTTCAAAAATATAAAGCTTTACTGCACTCACTAGGTTTTTTAGTATCATCTGTGCTTCCTACTTTTTCTCTTTTAAAATCTGCAAAGAACTTTTTTTATCTGAGCTCTTCCTGATTGCTTTCCAAAATGATCAATTCTTTGATTATATACCTTTAAAATCTTTAGAGACATTAGTTGGCTACTTTAATTGAGAGTGTTCTTAGAAAATTCTTATTTCCTATGATGTAATTATCCATAGAAGCTTTCTTTTATAGGAAACTAAAAAGCACGACATAAAATAAACCCTATTTTATCTATCCATATAAAGTAGAGAAAAGATCTCTGGTGTATATGTATACATATCTACCTTAGAAGTCCTTATTAGGTGATGGAGTCCATTGTAGAATGGTGTTTTTATCTTTTGAGATAAATGTATCCTTAGATGTCATACTCGATCATTTTAATAAATACCTCATAAGATTTATGTGGCATCCCTACAAGTCCAAAGAAAAATGCCACAAAGACTAAAGGAGGTGCAAGATATTTCATGTCCATTATTGATGATTACTCAAGAGCAGTATGAGTCTATTACTTAAAAAGCAAGGATGAAGCCTTAGAAGCATTCAAAGAGTGGAAGCTTTTGATAGAAAATCAAGCTATCTAAAAAATTAAAAGGCTTAGAACAAATAATTGACTAGAATTTTATTCAAGTTCTTTCAATAAATTATGCAAAGATTATGGTATGATTATATAGTTATAAATACATCATAGTGGAATGGCTTAGCTAAGAAAATGAATATGACTTTACTTGAGTGAGTAAGGAGCAACTATGTGTCCTAGTTTCATCACTTCGAAATTTTCTTGTTGAAAAAATTCATTCAAGAGGTGTGTCGGTCATTTTGGTGATATGACAATAGCCATGATGGAGAATATGTTCTTTTGGCTTTGTCTTAAGAAAGATGTTGCTCGTATGATTGCCCAATGTCTTACTTGTCAAGCAGTTAAAAAGTGAAAAACAAAATTCTAGTCTATACACACCACTTCCAATTCCCCACAAACCATGGGAAGATCTTAGCATGGACTTCATCTTAGGATTACCCTGCATTGTATAACATTTTAACTCTATCCTAATAGTTATTGACATATTTTCTAAAATGACACATCATTTCATGTTATAGACATTAGATGCATCACATATAGCTACTATTTTCTTTCACGAGATAGTTCATTTACATTAACTTCCTAAGATTATTGTGTCTAATCGTGAAGTAAGGTTTATGAGCTATTTTTTGAAAATCTTATGAAAAAAGCTCAGCACAAAACTCTTATTTTCTATAGCTTATAACCCTTAAACAGATGGACAAACTAAAGTTGTTAATAGAAGCTTAGAAAATTTACTTAGGTGCCTAGTGACCAATCATACTACTAGTTGAGTCATAGTTCTTCTTACTGCAGAGTTTGCTTATCATAGTTCAACTAATAGATCAACTGATATGAGTCATTTTCATGTTGTAATTGGTTATGATCTAAAAAAACCAATTGATCTTGTTGATTTTTCTATAACATATAGGTCTAGTACAATTGCATCTTCATTTGCACAGAGCATGCATGATGTATATTGTGAAATTCAATAAAAACTTACTTTGAGTTATGATAAATACAAAGCTAATATTGATACACATAGACGATATGTAAAATTTAATGAGGGAGATTTGGTTCTTGTTAAAGTTAGACCAAAGAGATTTCCAATTGAAACTCTTAAGAAATTAACTCTCAAGAGATCTGATCTTTATAAAGTTGTAAGAAAGATAAATGATAATACTTATGAAATAGATCTTCCAATGAATACTGAGATTTCTCCAATATTTAATGTATCAGATTTAACGTTGTACCATGGGCAAGCCACAGATAACACTATTCCCTCTACAAATAGTACTAACATTCAGGTTAATACTTCATCACCAATTCTTCTACCATCTCGTCGCTTAAGATCACATCGTCCAGATCAAAATTTAGAAGACCAAAATATCACCACATCTAATGGAGGCACTCAAATATTTTTAGTTCGTTGGAAAGGTCTTTCTCCACTTGAAGATTCATAGCTTACATTTGATGAGTTACATTAGCTGGACTCACGGTTATTACAAGAATACCTGAATTTTCATTCTCCAGAGGGAATTCCTTCAAAGCAGGGAGTGTTGATGCAGGGCATCATCTTCATTGTCATCGACGTCATCATCATAAAGCTTAAATCTATATATTGAGCCTTCTTTTTATAATTTAGGTTATGTATTATTGGGCTTTTATTTTTTGTATATGTTTTGAGCTTATATATATTAGGCTATTCTGATGTCATGACCCATAATTCATAGTAGTATGTATGATATTTTTCAATAGGTATGGAAGGAGTGGTAGGTTTGATAATGGTGGTAGATTTGATAGTAGTTGGTGGTAGGTGTAATTATGATAGTGGTAGGTTAAAGTTTGAAGTTAGATTTGAATATTCTTAACTCTCCCTTTCTCTGAAATCAATAGGTTGTTGTTCTGAATTTAAATAATTAAATTGCTACCTGCTGAAATCAGAACCAAGGTAGAGATTTGATATTCGAACGGTTCATATTTTATTAGATTCTCTCTAATGAATTTGTCCTTTTGCTTAAGCTGCTATAACCAAATATATCAAATATTCAATAATACTAAATATTTGTAATTCTGAATCTTCTTTTGGTATGTTTGTAACCAAGTGCTGCATATATAAATAGGTAAGTTACGTGGATAGATAGTGTGTGTGGTAACAACTTTGTAAACATTCCTTTTATTTTCTTGAATTAGATCTTGGTTTCCATTGGTAAATATATCATTGTTCTGTCTCTTGTTTTCAGTTTCTGCATTTCTTTCATTTCTTTCATTTCCAGTCATCTTGCTTCCGATTTATAACATTTACAATTTGTGAAAAGAGTTTTTATTTAAATTTTTTTATAAGTGCCTACGCAATATCAGAAGAAGAAATGTTATCTTGGAAGATTGTGTTATTTCTACCAATTTATTATTCAACTAATATATGGTATTCTGCATGAGGATCAATATTTAATCTCAAAAAGAGAAAAATACGATCCATTAACTTATTGCACATTGATTTTCAATTCCTATTAAGAATTAATGAAATTATCTACTGTTCCTTTCACTAAATTATTTCAATCTCCAAAATGAAGCTCTATGGTAAAACCTCAGCCAAGATGACTATTAACATCGAGCAAGCTTTCGTCTCTTTACTTTCCCACAATTTGGATTAGGCAAACTTGGACCAGATGGTGGATATACCATCGAGCAAGCCGGCTTCAAAGCATCCTAATCGTAGTCAAAACTATCTGAAACATCACCGACAAGTAGAATGCCTGGGACTTTGCAAACACATTCGGGGAACTATAATTGCCAAGGGAGGCCCTCTCCCTTGGATGTCGATTTGATGAAAGACAATGATCAAAGGATGTCGATTTACAAAATTCACTTATATATTTCATAAATCAAATCATATATTCACAAATAAAAAAACACCCATTGAATCGAGATACTTCAATATCTTTTTAGTAAATTGGTATTATTTTTTAAAATTAAATGTGAGGTAAATTAAACCAAACATAACATTCATGCCCACTGTTTTAAAAATCGGACCGGACCGGCCGGTTCAACCGTAAACTAGCCATATGGTAGCTATAAAAATCCTTTATCAAACCTGAGAACCGAGAGTTTGGTGGTCAACCAGTTCAAATGAATCCCATTCTAATATGAATCATTTAATTTCTTTTAATTTTTTAATGAAATGATTACAAATTTTTAACTAATAATTAAACATAATATTTTAATTAAATATTTTTAAAATAAATTTAATACATCTTAAAAGATTTATTATTATTATTAATATAAATTTAGCCAAATTTATTTATAATATAAATCTCAAGCCATCATGTCAAGACACCACTTAAGTGAATCCAAAGCTTTTTCTTGGAAAGCTCTTTTCTTCTATATAAAGAGTATAACATTAACTTCATTTATGATGTGCGACAAAAAATTTTAGAAATATATTTAAACTTAACTTGGACTACAAGAATAAAGAATTAAATCAAAGAATTGAGCTTTTAAAATATTAAATGGGCTTTTAAATCTAAGAATAAAAATATAATATTTTTAATTTTTAACTTTATACTCTTATTTTAAATTTTTTATAATATAAATAAATTATTTTAGGAATACAAAATTTATAATAATATATTATAAATATTTTACATATTATATTATTATTTATATTTATAAAATTTAAAATAATTTTTTTACATTAAAAACTTTATATTTTTATTATAAATTATATTAATATTTATAAATCTATATAAAACCTATTCTTAATTTTAAATATATTTAATATACATATATTTAGATATATAATAGATGTATAATTATATCTTAATAAATTTTAATTTGAATTTTAAATTTACAATTATTAAAAATATTACTTATATATTATTTATTTTATGTTATATTTCTCTTATATTTATATTATTTTTTCATTTAGATTATTTTTAATAATTTAAATATTTATTATATTATTCCATTCAACCCTTAATTTAACACTGGTTTAAACATTGAATCTTAAACCTCTCTTTCTTCTAATTCTTAAACATGATTTGCATAACCTTGTTCATGCCAGCAAACTCCAATACAAGTTGTAAATCCAAAAGTATTTGGTGGTTTATAATAACAATTGTTACAATAATTATTATTGAACATGCTTATTTACTCTATATATATATATATATATATATATATATATATATATATATATATATATATATATATATATATATATATATATATATATATATATAATTTAAAATGCATATTTAATTGTTTTTTTCTAAAAGAAACATTGTTCAACTTTGGTTCATTAATATTCTATCAAGTTTAATTTGACTTTGAGTTCAGTCAAACTTCAATAATTTATTTCCAAAAAATAATCCCAACGTAGGGCAAAAGAATTCGTCAGTAAAGGCAAAGATCGGCAGAGAAGGCATACAGAGAGTAATCAAGACGACGAACATATGACAAAAATAAAAAAAAATTGTTAATCTTACGAAAGGAAAACAAATATGTTCATACTAATAATTATTGTAAATAATAATAATAATAATTTGCAGGTTAACGTAATAAATTATGAAAGTACTTTATGTTTAACGTACAGTAAATGAGTTTATTCATAGATTAATTAATCAAACATGCACACTTACATTGACCTCGAGAATATAAGTTCCATATCTTTTCTAAATTACTAAGGTTGCTAATTTTCACATGTTCATGTCTCGTTTAATTAATTCAAAATATTTCACTTCAAATGAAGAATAATTCATTTGCAATCTTTGTTAATATTGATATGATCCTTGTAATTAATTTTATACAATTGGAGAAGAATTTTGAAACTATTTTAAGTAAGTTTAATAAGCACTAGTTATGTGATTATGTGAACTCTAATTTTTAGAGTAGTTATAAATAAAATGATTGTCTTGTAGAAACAATTTCATCGTCATAATCTTTCAGATTTTACAAAAAAATGATTAAAGGTGAGGATGACACCTTTAATCAACTTAAACCTAATTTTGTATTAATCTAGTTAATTAAATTGTCATATGGCTTGATCTTGCAAATTAGATGGTGAGGATGACACTAGGGAGTTATTGGAGTAACGAAAGGCCATTTGGGTTTAAAGGTGTCTAAATCCTATTAGATAGCCTACATAGCCTAATCAAGATTTAGCTCTTGTTAATCTAGGCAAGTGAACTAATCCAATGGGCTGGTTGAGGTTGGTTTGACTCTTGTTTAGTTACCCAAATCAAACTAGTAGGCCAATTTGGATATTTGAGGACAATTGTCTCCATTTGGATTGATGTTAGTTCAAATGGGTCAATTTGACTCATTTGATCAAAATTGGTCAAATCAAGAGTTAATCTAGTTGACCAAGGTTGGGTTAAGTTAAACTAGTAACATTTTAGGGTATCTTCAAGTCCAAGAAATTAAATCAGCACAAAGAACAAGGTCAATTTGATGCAGAATGTTGACTGGTTGAAGTCGAGGAATGCATCTGGCCTGTTGTGTAATAGAAAATTGTCGCTTCGAAATTAGACTTAAGGAAAATTTTATAAGATGGTGATAAGACCTGCAATAATTTATGGTGCAGAATATTGGCTAGTAAAAGAAAAGCATAAGACTAAGTTAAGTGTTGAGATGAGGATGCTCGGTGGATGAGTGGCTTTACTCTTAGAGATAAAATGCAAAATGAATATGTTCGAGAAAAGGTTGGAGTAGGTCCAGTGGCAGAGAAGATTTAGAGAGAGTCATTTATGGTGTTTATTTTTGGATGTATATGGGGAGGGACACCATGCAGAGGGGGTACTTATTGACATGATTGGGTATGATATTGAGGTATGATGTACTATCTCGAAAGATAGATGCATCACCCTTCAATGGACCTGATCACCTAATAAGAACTCTTAAGGCATGATGAGTCTTGAATGTACTAGGGATTTTCCCTACTTTACATGGATGGATAAAGCAGATTTATATTAAACCGAGTTCTAAAGTTTCATGGGAAAATCCCCATAGTTAATTACATCCTAAGGAAGGTGAGTTCCTTAGAATACTCGATTAAAGTAGGAAATTATTATCTCCAAAGATTTCAAAGCTAGACTATCAAAGGATTGGCTATATTTGAAAAATCAAATGAGAAAAATCAAGGAGAAGACTTATTATCAAAAGCCAAAAGGAATAAGTAGGGAATACTCATGATATTAGGAAGCCTAGTGAACATTCCAATCTATCGTATGGTTGGACTTTATATATTTGAAATTGAAGAGATTTATTTTGTTAAAGTTGATATTTTATTAAAAAGTTGGAGCTTATAATCCAACAACAAAAGATTATGGAAATACCTAAGAGATGAGGATTTATGCTTTTAGCTCGAAGGAAATAGCTACCTCGGATCCTAAATCTAAAGAGCTTTAGGAAGAGCTAAAGCATGACCTAAATCTAAGCAAAAATGGGTACAAGGTTTACCTCGAGAGAGTAAGTCACCACTACTAGACTTATATGCACAGAGTGAAATTTAGCTTTTTTAAATCTATGTGGTCAAGTCTTATGAATTTGAAAGATAGTGGGGCTGTTATTAACTTAGAAAGACACTAAAGTTCTTAAATCCACTCCCTAAGAGACTAGAGCATGAGTGGTATGAGTAATGATTTAATCTACAAATGCAAATCTTTTTATATTTTATTTGATTTTTGACACTTCATTTTGACAAAGGCTTTATGACTTTTATATGCCTAAATGCATGATGAAATGAGTCATGGGCTAAATCAAAAGAGAAGAGGGTGAAGCTTCGTCAGTAGGGGTTGCTCTCACAGGTCAAGCGATCCCTATGCATGTAAGGACGGAGGCTCTTAAGTTGCAAGAGTGATTCGAGAAGATGCATGATGTGAAACATACAAGATTCAGCTAAGGGGTTGCTAAATCTTTTAATTATCTTATTTAATTCCTAGGCTTTATGGTGAGGTTATGAATTATTTGAAACTTTAATTATGAGTTGTAGTTGGTAAAAGATTTATTTTTTCCTAAGAGCCTAATCTATCCAAACCACACATTAAATCATCATTCATAAAGAAACTAGGAAAAACATGTTATTTCTATTGCACAATTTAAACATAACATCAATCAATTTTATAAATCTAACGCAAAAGAATAAGAGGCCGGCGCGATCAGTACCGCCGTACAACTCGAAAAGAGAAAATGAGTAGCTGAGCTCTACCCTTATACAACCCAGAATATGAAAGAAAAATTATAATTTATAAATGAATAAATGCTATGGGGGATCTTCAAGTCTTCATGTCTCCATGTCTCCTTCACTTCTTCTTTTACCTTTGATTTGGTGGACTTCAAGGCATCAAATGGCACACCAAGACAAATCCTTCTAGCTAATGCTCATCATAATCCACCATAATATTAATCTTAATTCCTAATACAAAAATTACATTAAAAGCAGAAAAAGTAAATCTAACTACACCTAAAAAATAAGTGTTAGCTAAACACACATACAATCCCAAGTAGCTATATTTATGATTTGGACTTAGCACCCTGCACATGGGTAACTAAGCCCACCTATCCTAACTTGGATTATGCTTAGGGGTTTAAGCAACCTACAAATATATTTATTTTTAAGCACCCCCTTAAGCACAATCTCATGCAGAAAACATGATTAGGCTAATACCGACCTAACATCTAGTCTACAAAACATACACCCTAACATCCAGTCTAAAATAATACATCACAAAATAAAATATACATCACACCATGCACTGTTGTAACATAAAGCTAGAAGTGGTGACTTAATCCTAGTGTGTGTGTTAAGACTTGTGTGGTATATCTTAACTAAGCATTAGTATTATGATTTTCTAAGTATAAATTACTTTCATTTAATATAAAGGGTTGATCTCACTGGAAGTTGTTTAATCAATTTGAGGATTTTTTAATATTTATTTTCTTTTGTTACAAATGATTATACTTAACAACTAAGTGTTATATAGAGAAGAAAGGGGATTGCCTTCTTTTATCCCTACCTTAAGCCAATTTCTAAAGCACATTAATTTGGTTTAGTTCTCTTTAGTGAATGAGTTATTAAATAATTAAATCAATCCTAAGTTTATGTTCACTTTAAGTAATTTCATTTAACATGTAAGGAATCTTAAGATTAATTGAATTGAACTACTAACATTTGACACATATCAAATCATTCCTTTCCATCATGAATATCATGCATATGATTTAATCCTAAGTGTATCTATACATATAACACACTTAAATAATGAATGTATGTGTATGTGGAATCTTATATTCTTTTATGTGATTGAATTATTTATTCATATTAACTTAAAGCTCTATCTAAATTCTTATACAAAAATACATAAGGTTGAAATTAAATAGGTATGTGTCATTATTAACCAGGGAAGTGAGGTAATCAAATTACTTCCTTGGGGCTAACTAAAGCCTCATTCTGGATGTCCAAACTATATACCCATTATATTAAATCATATGTAAATTTATATACATGAATATGAGAAAGAAAGCTCCAAATCACATGACTAATTAATCCAAACACTTAGTCAAATATGAATGCATGGATTTTTTATAAGAGAAAGATGGGTTCTAATTTCATAATTAAATACACACACACACATGTATAAGAGACATATGTTAGTACATGCCATTGTTAACCAGAGAAGTGAGGTAATCGAATGACCTCCTTGGGGCTAACTAAAGCCTCGTATTCCTGGATGTCCAGACTAAACACTTGCTTTTCTCAAATATGCATGGATGTATATATAAATAAAGGAAGAATAACTATGTAAAGATTATAATTTTCTTTGATTGAATCATTTATGCATGTGAATTAAAGTTTTATTCAAATTCTAATGTAGAAATAAACATAAATGAAATCAAATAAGTACATGTCATTGTAACCAGGGAAGTGGGGTAATCAAATGACCTCCTTAGGGCTACTTAAAGCCTCGTATTTTGGGATGTCCAGACTATATACTTATTAACATTCAAATACATGTAAAATCATATATAAATTAAGGAAAAGATAGCTTCAATCCATACACATAAGGTATAATCACATATATCTCTTATGTATTTATAATTATCATCACGACACATGTTATCATTCGTTGATAAACTTTTAGAAAATATATTTGGATTTAATAGTGATAATAGCCACACATATATTAAATTAAATCAACACATGCAAGCTTTACATAAAGGGAAAACCATTTGATTTAATTAATTTTTGAAAAGGAATTGATGCATGGAATTAAATAACATACAATGTGTAGCATGATTAGAAAGGAATAATCAAATACAAGCATATGATTCATTCAATCCAATTATTTCCTAAGGATAAACATACCAAATACAACTACTTAAAATAAACTAAAGTTCTATAATGTCATTTTTAATTTCATGTTCAATTTGACTAAAGAAATGTGAGAAGGAGTTTGCTAATCCTAACCCATCGTCATGTTTGTAAGTTCATTTGGTTTAATGAAATATGATTAAGTTGATTTTATGGATTAATTAATGTTATGATAAGGTTTATTAATAAACCCTTACCTATGTTGCCTTAAAGTAATTATCCTAATAATTGTGAGTTGATGTGAAATGCAAATGAATTGAAAAGTAAATTAGCAATGATCCTATGAAATGAAAGGGTCTAACACAATTAGCTCACAATTATTGGTTAATTAGATTGCGAAACTTACTTAATTACTTTTATGATTTTCCCACACATATGGGTAAACCATAATTTCATTAAATCTCTTTAGGCTTTTAAACACCTAAAGATTAACCCATAAATTAATAAAAATTAGATATGATTATAATTTGTAATTTGATTAATCAAGTCAATAATTAATTAATCAATTTCTCTTACTTAATTTATCAAATTTGATTAATTATCCTCTAAATGAAATGGACTTAAGGGGAAAAGGTTGGGAAAGAGGTCCCAACCTATTTCCCTAAGCCCCTCATTGTTAAATAGTGATTAAGAAGTCCAATTGATCAATTAATTACTATTCATATGTCTAATTAATACTAATTAAGTTAAGAAGGTAATTAGGGCTTAATCAATCAATTTTTCCAATTAATTAATTAATAAATCTTAAGAAAAATAGAGGCAAAGGTCATCCCCTTAACCAATCTCAAAATGTTTGAGGTTAATTAGTTAATTAATTATGGAATAATTAGGCTAATTAATTTTTTTTATTTAAACCCTAATTAAGCTTTGATTACTATTCAAAATCAACTCAGGTTAATTTTAATGGATTCCTCTCTGAAATATCTTTAAAATGAGTCTTTATTTATATTTTTTGGACTTTTGTACAATTTATTATGAATTTATGAGGTTTCAGCCTTAAAAATGTATTAATTAGCCTTAATTAAGCCATAATCCTGTTAGTGCCATATGGCACACTGACATGGCATGTTTTTCACATGGTGTGGGATTGGTTATTTAAGTTATCATGTCTGCCATTGAGTCAGTCAGTAGCAGGACGCACTTTCTCATGTGCCATCCGATTTTATCGTGTGTCATACGATCTAAGATTAGACGGCCACGATTAAACCCATGGTGTAAATGGGATAAAATTGATCAGATCTAATGGATCTAATCACGGCCATCCATTTCGATCATGCAAAATGAATGACATGTGATCTATCTCCTTGTAGGCGATAAGAGATGGAGCTCGTCCGCCATTGCCCGCAGGATCCGAGCTCACCCAAGCTTAGATTGGCTCTAAATGGAATCCACACCATCGCAGGAAGGATCTCAGAGGATCCAATGGCTATGATCATGCGAAATTTACATTTTCTTTGAAAAGCTACAAAAAAAATGGAGGAAGCTCAATTTTAATGATGTTACCTCTCCATAGCTAAGACTAACATCTCGCACGCTTAAGGAAGCTTTTTCTAGTTGAGACGAAGCCCTATTGAGCAGCAATTATATCAATTCCAAGTGGATTTCTGGGAGGCCAAGATCCGTGCTATGGAGCTTCAGCTTTGATCGAACTCTGACCTGTGGGCTTGGAGCTCGAGGGAAGGTTCTTTTGGCTTCAACGAGGTGCAGGGATAGTGTGAACAAGAGGAATTTGATTCAAGTGGAGAATTGGTGGAGTTTGGATCAGATGATGCTTGCCCTATTTTGACTTCACTCAAAAAGGGTAAATTCTAATGAGGGAGGCCTTAGGAATGCTTAAGAGCTTACTAGGGAGTTCAAAATCTCTCTTGGAAGCTCGACCGATGTGAATAATGTTGTTTCCCATATGAATTGAGAGGGTATATCCCTCAATTTTGATAAATGGATGTGATTGTCTCAAATTTTTTGGCCAGCCAACCATCATCAGGGCACCGAAGTTTTCCCCCATCAAGTCCACGTGGCTTGGTTTGAGTGGAGGAAGGCTTCGAAGGTGGCTCAAGGTTGGATTTGGGCTGATTACATTCCTTGGATCCTTTGGGTTTTTGGTTTGTAAGGGAGGTGAGTCAACTCACATCCTTTTGGTCCATGGAAGACCTAGCCCACATGGGTTGGGCTAGTTGGCTAGGTTAGACCCCATTTGGGGTGTGTGAGGGCTGCCAAGTGAAAAGGGGAAGTGGACTTTGCTATTTTAAGCAAAATCCCATGTTGGGTGGCATATCTAAGGGAGATCTCATTGGGTTTACTCCAATTAGGTTTTGGCTAATTTTGGGCTAACCCAAGATAATTTTGGGTCAGGTTTGGTCAAGTCCAAGTGGCCATGGGTTGGTTCAAAAGGGTTTGGCTCAATTTGACCCTAATAAGTCAAATTGGGTTATGTTGGGTTAGGTTGACCAATTGGTCAAATTAGGTCAAACCAAAGCTTGGGTTAGGTTCAAATAATAATTTAAAGTGTTTTGGTTCAAGTGGTTTTAATCAATTTGGCCTAGGTTTAATTTTGGCCCATTTAGAATCAAATAGGTCAAATGGGTCAAGTTGACCAATTTGACAAAATTGGCCAAATTGGCTTAGGTTATTTGTTGGTTTAAGTTCAATTGGTCAAATGGATAAAATTGTAGGCTTTGGCTTGAATCAATTTAGATTTAATTTGTATTTAGACTAATTTGACCCTTTAGGTCAATTTGGTCTAAGTTGGTCAATTTGAGTTCAATTATGGGTTTGGTTAAGTTCAATAATAAATTTGGAATGAAATTGAGCCATTGGTTGCAATCAATTTGGGTTGGATCATAATTTGACCTTTTTGGCCTTTTAGATCAATTTGGGTCAACTTAGGTCAAATGGCCAATTTGATTTAGTTTGGCTCAATTGATGGTCAAGACATGTACAATCATTGATTATGGTTTGATGTGAATCAATGGTTTCAATTGATTTGGTGTAGGATGATTTATAATTAGCTCATATTTGATATTGACTTGGTCAAGGGTTGACTTGGTCAAATGACCAAGTTGACTTGGTTTGACCCAATTTAATGCAATTGATCATCCTCGGGTGATCAATGATCATGGCATGAGATTTGGATGGACTTGGTTCAATCCAATTTGGGTTGCATTAGAATTTGGTTCAAATGAGTTCTTTAGGCCACTTTGGGTCAAGTGGACCTAAATGATTCAATTGACTTGGTTTGGTTTGATTAAGGTTTAGTTGAATTTATATATGAGTTTAAGATTGAAATATAAATCCAACTATAATCAATTTGAGCTATGATGGGTTTTGGTTCATTTGGAATTTTCAAGTCAAAAGGGCTAAGTTGACTTGAGTTGATTTTAATTTGGCTTGATGATGGTAGATTTCATTTATATTTGGATAGGTGATTGAAGGAATGATTGATTCAAGAGAAAATCCATTGATTTTGGCTTGATTTAGATGGGTTTTTGTTGAGTCCAAGGAACTGGCTTAAAGGGTTTAAATTGGGTTTTTGATTTGATTTTGGATTTGATTTGGCTATTTAAATTTATATTTCATTTATATTTGGGAAGAAAATTGAGTATATAATTGGCTTATGAGAAAATCACCAGAGTTTGAAGTGATTTGAAGGCAAATTTGGTTAAACTCATTGAGGTAGGTTAAAGGGCTTAGAAGGGAATTTGATTTAGTTTGATTTAGTTTTGATCATTGGAATATGGGTTTCATTTATATTTGTGAAGATGATTAAATATATAATTGATTTATGAGAAAATCAATTGATTTTGGGTTGATTTGGGTTAAGATTTGGCTAAGCTCATGGAAGTAAGTCAATATGGCTTTGTTTGGATTTGATTTAATTTAGTTTTGGTTATTTGAATTTATATTTCATTTATATTTATGAATATAAATGAAGATATGATTGATTCATAAAGAGATCAATCAAGTTGGATTGAATTGGGTGGAGACTTGGCTAAGTCCATGGAATTCAATCACAAGGCTTAAGGAGGATTTGGGAGTTTGAATTTAATCCCGGGTTCCAATCATTTGATTTGGAACTTGGATTTGATAGATGATTAAGGGATTGAATTGATCTTAGAGAAAATCAACTGAATTTGGATTGAGTTGGATTTGGATAGGGCTAAGTCCATAAAATAAAATCATAGGGGGATTTTGATTTTGGATTTAATTGTGGAATTAATTCTAAATTTTGGTAGTTTGATTTTGAATTTGAATTTGGGGTTTGGTTTTGAGAATGAGAACATGGATTGAGTTTAGAAAATAGAGTAGGAAAGTCTCCCTGAGCCCCTAAAGCATAACCTACTCCCATGACTAAACCTTCTAAGTCTCTAAGCTTAGGTTAAGTGTTCACCTAATCATTAGAAGTGTCTTAAGGCTAAGGAGCTCTTAGTGTCTATAAGAGTCCTAGATCTATGATGAGGAGGTTGAGAACTCACTCCAAAAGTGGTCAACAACACCTAACATCCAGTCTATAATAATACATCATAAAATAAAACATACATCACACCATGCACTGTCCTAACATAATGCTAGAACTAATGACTTAATTCTAATATGAGTGTTAAGGGTTGTGTGGTATGTCTCAACTAAGCATTAGAGTTGTATTTTCTAAGTGAAGAACAATTCAATTTAACACAAAAGGTTGGTTTCACTTGAAGTTGTTTAATTGATTTGAGAATTTTAATTTGTATTTCCTTTTATTTCGTTTGATTACACTTAACGACTAAGTGTTGTACAGATAAGAAAAGAGGATTTCCCTCTTAGAGGATTTCCCTCTTTCATCCTTACCTTAAGTGACTTTCTAAAGCATGTTACATTGATTTGGTTCTCTTTAGTGAATGACTTATTAAATGATTTAATTAATCCTAGGTTTAAGTTCACTTTAAATACTCCTATTCAATATGAGAGGCATCTTAAGATTAACTTGATTGAACTACTACCACACGATATATATTAAATTATTCCTTTCCATCACACATAGCATGCATATGATTTGATCCTAAATGTATCTATACATGCAAGATGTTTTAGCACAATTATATGATGAGTGTATACATCTGTATTTAAAGTTTATATTTTTTTCATTTGATTGAATTATTTAATGATATTAATTTAAAGCTTTATCCAAATTCTTATACAAAAAATACATAGGGATGAAATTAAATAGGTATGTGTCATTGTTAACTAGGGAAGTGAGATAATCAAATTATCTCCTTAGGGCTAACTAAAGCCTCGCATTCCTGGTATGTCCAAACTATATACCCATTTGTATTCAAACATATGTAAATTTATATACATTAATATAAGAAAGCTCCAAATCGCATGACTAACTAATTCAATCATTTAGTCAATTATGAATGCATGTATCCTTGATTAAGAAAAGGGGTTCTAATTCCATAACTAAATACACATACACATATATAAGAGACATAAACTAGTACATGCCATTGTTAATCAAGGAAGTGAGGTAATCAAATGACCTCCTTGGGGCTAGTTAAAGCCTCGTATTTTCGGGATGTCCAGACTAAACACTTGCTTTTCCCAAATATATATGGATGTATACATAAATGAAGGAAGAAAACCCATGCAAAGATTGCATTTTTATTTGATTGAAACATTTATGCATGTGGATTAAAGTTCTATCCAAATTCCAATATAGAAATACATGAGAATGAAATCAAATAAGTATGTGTCGATGTTAACTAGGGAAGTGAGATAATCAAATGACCTCCTTGGGATTAACTAAAGCCTCGTGTTCCTAGGATGTCCTGACTATATACTTATTAACATTCAAATACATATAAAACCACATATGAATTAAGGAAAAAAAAGCCTTACTTCACATGTCTAAGCTATAAGCACATGCAAACCTATGTATATGTTCATAACTACTATCACTCCAATAAATGTAATTGATTCATAAATTTTGAAAAAATAATTTGACTTTATTAATGTTAATAGCCACACACATTATAAATTAATCCAACACATACAAGTTTACATAAAGGAAATTTATTTTACTTTACTTGATTTTGAAAAGATGAATGCATGATTTCAAATGACACACAACATTTAACATGATTAGAAAGGAATAAATAAACATAAACACATGATTTCATTCAATTATATTAATTCCAAAGGATAATAATATCAAATAAAATTTTTTAAGATAAACCAAAGTTTCTTTAATGTTATTTTTAGTTTCATATTTAATTTGAGTTAAGGAATGTGAGAAGAAGTTTGTTGATCCTAACCCCATTCCCATGTTTATGAGTTAATTTGGTTTAATAAAATGTGATTAAGTTGATTTTATGGATTAATTATGTTGTGATATGTATTAAATCCATTAATTAACCCTTACATATGTTACCTTAACATAATTATCCAAATAATTGCGAGCCAACATGATATGCAAATGAATTGAAAAGTAAATTAGCAATGGTCCTAGGAAATGAAAGGGTCTAATGCACTTAGCTCACAATTAATGGTTAATTAGATTAAGAAACTTAAATACTCTTATGGGTTTCCCGCACACGTGGATTAACCATAATTTTCTTAATTTCTTATAGGTTATTAAACACCTAAAGATCTACCCCTCAATTAATTAAGATCTAATGTGATTTAAAATTTTAAATTAACTAATTAAGTAATTAATTAACCAATTAATCCCTAATTAATTTTTCTTGAAAAGTGAAAAGAACTTAGGGGAAGGGATTAGGAAAGAGGTCTCAATCCTTTTCCATAAGTCCCCTCATTGTTAAACAATGATTAATAAGCCTAATTAATTAATTAGTTTACTGTTCATGTGATTAATTAACCCTTAATTAATTTAAGAAAGTAATTAGGGCTTAATTTACTAATTTTTCTAATTAATTAACCAATAAATCTTAAGAAAATTAGGGGAGGCAGAGGTCATCCCCTTAAACAATCTCAAAAAATTTGAGGTTAATTAACTAATTAATCAAGGAGTAATTAAGCTAATTATTTTTTTAATTAAATCCTAATTAAACCCTAATTACTGTTCAAAATCACTTAAGGACATTTTTAATAAATTTCTCTCTAAAATATCTTTAAAACAACCATTTAGTTATGTTTATTATATTTTTCTATGATTTGTTATAAATATTTGAAGTTTCAACGATTAATATTGATTATTTAAGCCTAATTAACCCTAATCCTCTCGGTGCTACATGGCGCGCTGACGCGATGCACTTTCCATATGGCACTACAGGATTGGCTATTAAAGTGCGTCCGAGTCAGCGTTGACGTGGCTGACGATGGATGTGCTTTCGATCTCTGTCGTCCGATCTTGGATTGGACGAATGATCCCATGGTTAATAAAGGATTAAAATGGCTCAATCAAATAAATCTAATCACGGTCGTACATTCCACGGGTGATGAAGGAGGGAAGTCATCCACCATTGCCCGCATGATTCGAGCTCACCCAAGCTCAGATCCACTCCAAATCGATCCCACACCTTTCCGATAATGATCAAAGGGATCTAACAGTCAAGATCATACGGCATTCAACTTTCCTTTGAAATTCTCCAAAATAATTTCAAGAAAGCTCAGTTTCAATGGAATACCTTGCCGAACCTAATGGTTGGCGATTCACACACTTAAGGAAGCTTCATTTGGTGGAGACGAAGCCCTGTTGAGTTGCAATTGGGTTGATTCCAAGTGCTTCGCCTCGGAAGAACAAGTTTTATCCTTTGGAGGCTCGGACTTGATCGAACTCCTACTTCTAGTGGGCTTGGAGCTCAGGGGAAGATTTTTTTTGCTTCGATGAGATGTGGGGATGGTGTGTGCAAAAGGAATTAGAATTTAGTTATGGTTTGAGATAATTGGGATTGGACAATGGATGTCTTATTTTGGGTGCACTCGGGAAGAGGAAATTATGGTGAGGGGAAGTTAGAAAAAGGCTCGAGAGCTTGCTAGGGGACTCAGAATTGCCTTAGGAAGCTCTTACAAATTGAATGGCACTCATGCCGTGAGAATAATATGAGGGGGGGGGGGGGGGGCTATACCCCTTTTCCATTGTGATGGAAGGATGGATCAAACTCCATATTTTGGTGGCCAATCGTGGCGAGTGTCTCCACCTCCACATGGCATGACTTGAGTGGAGGGAGGGCTGAGGAGGCTCAAGGCAAGATGTGCCTTGATCTTTGTCCATGGGGTTTGGCCATAGAGGGAGTTGAGTTAACTCATCTACCTTTGGTCCATGGAAAGCCTAGCTCACTTAGGGTGGGCTATGTAAGCAAGTGAGGCCCCATTTGGGGTGAGAAATGACCTCCAAGGGAAGAGGGAAAGTGGACTTTGCCAATTTTGGCAAAGATCTCATATGGGAGGCAAATCTAAGGGCAATTGCCTTGGATTTGACCCCATTTAGGTTTGGGCTAATCCCAAGTGGGTGTGATCAGCTCCCCAAGGTGTCATGGTTTGGCTTCCAATGAATTTGGCTTAATTTAGGTCATATGGGTCATATGAGTCACTTTGGGTCATGTTGAGTTAGGTTGACCAATTAGTCAAATTGGGTCAAACTAAGGCTTGGGTTAGGTTCAAATGATGATTTGAATTTTTTTTTTTTTTTTGGTTCAAGTGGTTTCAATCAATTTGGCATAAGTTTGATTTTGGCTCATTTGGATTAAAATGAGTCAAATGGGTCAAGTTGACCAATTTGTCTAAATTGGTCAAATTAGCTTGGGTTAGGTGTTGGTTCAAGTTCAATTGATCAATTGAATGGGATTGTAGGCTTTGGTTTGAGTTGATTTGGATTTAATTTGGATTTAGGGCCCTTTAGGTCAATTTGGGCTAAGTTTGTCAATTGGGTCCAATTGGCCAAATTGGGCTCAATTATGACTTTGGTCAAGTTCAATAATCAATTTGGAATGAACTTGAGCCATTGGTTGTAATCAATTTGTGTTGGATCATGATTTTACTTATTTTGGCCTTTTAGGCCAATTTGGGTCAACTTGGGTCAAATGATCAATTGGGTTTAGTTTGGCCTAACTGATGGTCAAGTCATGTTCAATCATTGAATCAATGGTTTCAATTAATTTAGTGTATGATAGGTTTTGGTTAATTTGAGTTCATATGGGCTAAAGGGTTGACTTGGTCAAATGGCCAAGTTGACTTTGTTTGACCCAATTTATGACAACTAATCATCATAGGGCGATCAACAATCATGATGGAGGGCTTAGGTTGGCTTAGTTCAATCCAATTTGGGTTGGATTAGAACTTGGCTCAAATGAGTTGTTTAGGTCACTTTAGGTCAAGTGAGCCTAAGTTGGTCAATTGGCTTATTTTTGGTTTGATTTAAGTTTAGTTGAATTTATATTTGAACTTAGGATTGAAATATAAACTGTAATCAATTTGGATTTCAATATGTTTTAGTTCATTTAAAATTTTCAAGTCAAAAGAGCTAAGTTGGGCTTGACTTAGGTTGATCTTGGTTTAGTTTGATGATTGTAGGTTTCATTTATATTTGGACAGGTGATTGAATGAATGATTGATTCAAGAGAAAATCTTTTAGTTTTGGCTTGATTTGGATAGGATTTGGCTAAGTCCAAGGAATTGGCTCAAAGGGTTTAAATTCGTATTTGATTTGATTTTGAAATCAATTTTTGTCATTTAAATGTATATTTTATTTATATTTGGGAAGATAATTGATGGAATAACTTATTTATAAAAAAAGTCAATTGAATTTGAAGTGATTTGAAGACAAATTTGGCTAAGCTCATGACAGTAGGTCAAAAGGTCTTATAAAGGAATTTGATTTAGTTTGATTTATTTTTTATCATGGGAGTGTAGATTCATTTATATTTGGGAAGAAGATTGAATATATAATTGATTCATAAGAAAATCAATTGATTTTGGGTTGATTTGGGTTATGATTTGGCTAAGCTCATGGGATTGATTCATATGGCTTAGGAAGGGTTTTGACTTAATTTGATTTAGTTTGATTTAGTTCTAATCATTTGAATGTATATTTTATTTATAATTGCAAAGATAATTGATGGAATAAGTGATCCATGAGAGGATTAATTGTGTTTGACTTGATTTGAATAGGAGATTTTGGCTAAGCTCATGAAAGTGGATTACATGGCTTAAATAGGATTTGACACAATTGTAGGTTTTAGAAAATTGGACTTGGAATTGAGTTTGGTTGTAAGTTTAATAGAGTGCTTGAAAGGTTGAATTGATATTTGGAAAAATCAGTTGAGTTTGGATTGATTTTAATTTTCTCAAGGCTAAATCCATGGGATTCAATCATAAGACTTAAGGATTTTGAGCTTGATTTGAGGTTAAATTGATTGTAAATTTTGGGAATTTGAATTTGAACTCGATTTGAATTTGGGGTTTGGTTTGAGATGGAGAATATGGGTTTAGGCTATAGAGTGTCTCTAAGTCCCTAAGACATAGCCTACTCATATGACTAACCCTTCCAAGTCTCTAGGCTTAGGTTAAGTGTTCACCTAGTCACTAGAAGTGTCTTAAGACTAAGGAGCTCTTAGTGTCTAGAAGAGTCCTAGATCTATGATGAGAAGATTGAGAACTAACTCTAAAAGTGAGGTCAACATCACCTTAGATGGTTTGGCCATATAAAACATCATCTATCTAATGACTCCATTGGGAGAGTAGATGTATTTGATTTGCCTTATGTTAAGAAAGGTAGAGGTAGATCTAAAAAGACTTGGTTTAAATGTATATAAAATGACCTTAGTTTATTAGAATTAAATAAAAATTTGACACGTAATATGACACAATGGAGAAGGAGGATTCATGTAGCCTGTGGGCTTCAAAAATTTGCCACCAACCTCTTGATTAAGAGAGTATGATTTAATGTCACTGAAATTTTCAGAAGGCAGATGGAATAGTAGATAAAACACTACCCAGAGATTTCACCCTCATTTTGTGAGGACTTTAGATCTGGTTCCAGGTTTCCTATAGGTGCAAGCACCTATAGTTAATTACCCCTCTCAATGTTGAGAAAGCACTTTCGATTAAGGCTAGTCGTTAGATCGTTAAATGCATAGTGTATAGTAGCAACAAGTTGAGTTTGGAAATTTAGATTTATGAAATTTATCATCTTTTAAACTTAAAACAGATGGTTGGGGGAATGATGATGCACCTAATCAAGATCCCATGGTTCTGTCATACCGAGCTGTCTTGGTCCCTAGTCTACGTAGTCAAAGGAAGAAGTCGACCCAACCTGACTGAAGAATCCTTATCAGTAGCCATGGGTTATGTCATCCAAGAAAATCATGTAGACCTAGGGTGGTGTTTATCTAAAGAGACAAGCTTATGTCCACCTTAGCTAATGAAAGTTTTTTTCCTTATCAGGTGCACCCTATGGTTCACAACTCAAAGGATAGAGTCATTGGAGAGCATACAGGCTATAGTCATGACCATAATATAATGGTGTCATTTGGCGACAACCACCCTATCAGAGGACTCTGGTCGTAATTGTATCATATGTGGAGTCTATTAGCCAAACCACATGGTTAGAGGACACGGGTCACATCCTCACTAGCATGAGATTGATTGAGAGTAAACATAATTGTGTACTATATTTGACATTAGCTCTTTTGTGAGCTAGAATTTTCTTAATCTATCACCTTCAACAAACAATTGTGGAAGGTGACTTAAATTTTGGCTTTAAGTTTTTAGAGATTAAATTTCATTTAGATATTTATAGCTTAATGATATATTAAATTTTATATTTGAGTTGACACTTGATTTAAGTTAATTTGATCTTAGCTTATGAATACATTTTTATAAAAGTATCCCCTCCTATTGAAATCTCCATTCAACACAACAATCATCAGAGTGGTTTATTATTTTGGATCCTATCGACTCTATTAATTTAATAATAGAGAATTAGATCTACTATCATATGACAGAATTAGCTTCTCAAATGTCTTATTGAGTTAGAATTCTTATAATATTATTATTAGATTTTTAGGTTTTATTAACCCGAACCCAATCCTAAGACCCAACCGGGAGTCAACCCGCACAACAACCTCAAAGACTAAATTTAAGCATTCGGCATAGTGTTGGAGCCCATAAGGATTATTTATTTTAAATTTGATTTAACTTTAGGAGATTTGAATAGTGTTATTTATTTTGATTGAGTTTCATTGCAAGTTTAGGATTTTAGATTAAATTTTGACAGCATTTCGGTAATCTCCCGATATCGTCCCCACATAGGGGGCTACGACGGGGGCTGGGCCTACCCACCATGCCAAGAAAGGCATGTATGGGTGGTATAAATTTCACAGACAAATGAGTCATCCCACCATGCCAAAAAAGACATATATGGGTCTTTGAAGCACCTGCATGTAACACAGATTTTCCCTTCATGACAACAAAGGTGTGTACAGGTACTTATATACTTGCAATGTCAAATTAAACATCAATTTTAGGTTTATATTTAATTTTATATTAAGCTGCTTAGGCCTTCTATTGGTATAGAAGTTTGGCATTATTTTGATAGCATCCCGGCATCATCTCCATGTAGGGGGCTACCTCGGGTATGTTGGACCTGCCCATTATGCCAAGAAAGATATGTATGGGTGATGTAAATATCACGGTCAAATGTATCATCCCACCACGCCAAGAAAGGTGTGTATGAGACTCTAAAGTATCTGTATGTAACTCATATTTTCCTGCCACGCCAAGAAAGATGTGTATGAGTACTTATACACCTGCAATGTTAGTTTAAATAATAATTTTATAATTATGGTTGAATTTAAGTTAAGTTGTTTAGGTCTCCTGATAGTATGAAAATTTAGAAACATTTCGGCAGCATCCCAGCATCATTCCCATGTAGGGGCTACCTCAGGTATGATGGGCCTGTCCACCATGCTAAGAAATACGTGTATGGGTGGTATAAACTATGGTTTTAAATCATGCATCCCAACATGCCAAAGCCATGTATGGGGCTCTAAGATACCTACATGTAACACATATTTTGTCATCACGCTAAGAAAGGCATGTACGGGTACTTATATACTCAAACAAGCACAAATTTTCTCACTGCATATAAAAGAGATGAGTATGAGTAGTTATATTTCAACACAAACTTCGGTCGTGCGAGCATGGGCACGCACGAGAGCACGCAAGGGCACACAGGGATACGTAGGTGCACGTGGGGCAAAAGTGGGCATTGAGTGCAAGCAGGGGCACGCGTGCGTTGCGCATAGGACTACGTGTATTTGTGTAGATGCGAGAGGCGGGATAGTCTTGTGCTGCTCACCTACAGGAACGACGGGATGGTCTTGATCGCTCACGATGCTCGAGTCAGAAGGCAGACGGATCCACAATGCTAGGCGGGCTAGCGGCAAACCATGTGATCGAGCGAAGGGGAGGAAGCAGTAGCTATTTTGATATAACTGAATAGGAGAGTTAGGGTTAGGGTTAGATATAAGTAGGTATTAATATGGGTTTTTATTTAATTGTTTAATTAGCTCTAATTTAGATTTTTGCACTGATATTATTATATAGATAACATATATGATGATCTTAAGTTATTATGATGTTCCAAATGAAACGACGTAGTTTGTTTTACAATCAGAGGCTGTTTGATTCGAGTCGGCATCAAATTAGATCAATTTCAATTCAAAAATGTGCATTATCGCTTTTGACGGCTCAATATTTGGGCAGACTCATCCGAAATGAGCACAGACAATCTCTTTTGAAAGGTTTAAACATTTTGATGCTAACGGCGTGATCAATTTTATGAACGGAGGTCATTTGGGCATAGTTGCAGCTTCCCAATCTCGATATACGCATAGGCACTTCGACAACCCTCCTAGATCGATTGGTTGAATTATTGTATATATGATCAATTTTAACATTTTGAATGCGATGATGAAGTCCGTTCATCAATCAGAGGCCATTTCGATTGATTTTGGTGACACTGAGTGCATTTTAGCTCCAATTTATGCACTATTGCATCCAGTCCTCTTTGGCTTTAAACATGCATGGAGGTCAACATAGTCGGCCCCACATAGTGGGATAAAGGCTTGTTATTGTTGTTGAGAATGAAAAGTCATTGAAGAAACTTACTAGTGCATGATGGGCAACATATTCAAAGATTAAAAAGACTCGGTTAAGATGTATAAAAAATGACCTTAATTTATTAGATTTAAATGAGAATTTGGCACATAATAAGACACAATGAAGAAAAAAAATTCATGTAGCATACCCCACATAGTGGGATAAAGGCTTGTTGTTGTTGTTGGAGATCAAGGTCAATTTAGCTAAATTAGACCAATTTAGGTTTAATTAAGTAAAATTTTATTAATTAGATTTTGTATTTTTTTAGCGATGTTACTAACTTATGAACATCCTGTGAAGAGTATAGGGTTCATTAGACTTAAACCACACAATACCCTAAACCCTTTTCTTTCCATTTCAGACTTAAGTTTAAGCATGTAGGAGAATTGCATAAGTATTTACTCCTCCCAAAATAGCAAAAACTGAAGTATAAAAGATAGTGGAAAACTTGCTAATAGGTTAGGATTGGAACCATAACCTAAGCCTTTCCTTTCCATTCAGATTTTCATTGAAGCATATAGAAAAATTGCACAAGTATTTCTCCTCTAAAATAGTAAAATGAATAAAAGATAGAGAAAAATTTGCTAATAGGTTAGGATTGGAACCACAACACCCTATCCTTTCTCATTTTAGATTTTCATGGAAGCATGTAGGAAAAATTGCACAAGTATTTCTCCTCCCAAAAGCAGGTAAAACTTAAGTATAAAAGATAGAGGAAAACTTGCTAATAGGTTAGGATTGGAACCACAACACCCTAAGCCCTTTCCTTTGCCATTTCAAATTTTCATTGAAGCATGTAGGAAAAATTGTACAAGTATTTCTCCTCCCAAAAGTAAAATTGAAGTATAAAGATAAAACTTTCTAATAGTTTAGATTGGAACACCCTAAGCCCTTTCCTTTCCCATTTTTCATTGAAGCATGTAGGAAAAATTGCACAAGTATTTCTCCTCAAATAGTAAAAATGAAGTATAAAGAGACAAGAAACTTTAAGCGAATCTAAATTAAGCCATTTTCAAATCCCTCTTTATTTAGTTTTGATTGTCAACACTTCAAAACCCTTTCTTCTCTCCCAGTTTTATGAAATAAAATTTTGCATATATTCTAGGATTTAAGCCATATGATACTTCAAATCCTCTCTTTCAATTTCATATTTCAAACTAGCATATGACAGAGGCATGACATACATCATCTCACCCATAGAGAATTGATTTAGACAAGATAAAAGAATGAAATCCATAGAAAATAGCAAACAACATGAGATTTGGATCATGCATAACCTTTAAACATACTTCTATGCTTCTAGTCCAGTTTTCCATAAGTAAAAAAAAAAACATTTCAGCAAGTATCATTTCATCCAAATGATAGCAACTTAAGGATAAAAGAGACACAAAAAAAAAAAAAAATTTTGCACATAGATTAGGGTTTAAACCATTCAGTATCTCAAAAACCCATTAGATTTGAACTTCAGATTTCACTTTAACCTCATAAAAGAAGCATGACTAGGACAACTTTATATTATTCCAAATTATCTTCAGCAAAGATCATCCATAGATAATAAAGAAATAAAATGAAATTTGGGCCATACATCATCCAAAATTATTTTCAGCAAAGTAGAAACCATGAACATCCATTGATAATAATAAATGAAATGAAAATTTACATCATCCCAAATTATTTTTAGAAAAGAACATCCATAGATGATAGAAAACAAAATGAGATTTGGGCCATACATCATCCCAAATCTCAAAAACAAACTCTTAGCATCATCTCAACCATGAAATAAAATAGATTACAAAAAAAACCCTAACTTCTAAAAGAACTTAATGAATTAAGAAGGTTAGAAAGAGATGACCTGGAGGTGTCGAACGCTTAGAGGAAGGGAGGAGAGGGGATTGGCTTAAGAAGAGTAGTCAGCTAGGGCTCACAGGAAGAATGGATGGGAGAAAGGAGGAAGCACCGCATGAGGAAGCTTCGGCCGGGAGAGAAAATGAGAGAGGGAAATCTATGTGAGAGGGAGGATCATGCACTAGAGCAGATCGTGGAGAAGGAATGAAGGAGTCATCATGAGGAGAATTGTATGGCATGAATGAAGATCGAGTGTTGGGTGCATTTAGATTGCATTCCATTGGTTATTAATCAATAGGAAATATTAAGCGATTTAATAGGTGGCTTGGGCGGCTGTTTTAATTGGACGTGCAAATGGTTGGGATTAGGATAAAGCTTAGGTAAATTAAGGATTAAGCAACCATTAATTAGTTTAACTATAAATTAATGTCATTTCGCATCAGGTATGAGAAAAATATTTTACCCTAACAATATGGGTGTTGATTTTAGGTGTTTCTGAGCAACGGCATGATCGATTTTCCTATAGGGGCTTGCGCCTATAGGAAACCTAGAACCAGATATAAAAAGTTCTCACCAAATGAGAATGAAATCTAGGTGTCTTATCTACTATTCATCTTCAAATTTTCATACTAAAATAACTCTTTTCTTTTCAAAAGAGGTGGGTGTGAATTTTGGATCCCACAACAATGCCTCTAATCAATCATAAATTTATTTAGCATAAATTGGCCTAAAAGATCAAATTAAACCAAAATTGATTCTAATTCAAATCAATTCAAACCAACACCTATAATTATTACTAAATGATCAATCAAATGTAGACCAACCCTTCATTCAACCCAATTTGACCAATTTGATCAAATTGATCAACTGGACCTATTTGTCTTAAATGAACTTATATGAACAAAACCTAATTCCACTCAAAATTGAGTGAAATCAATTGTACCAATGCATTCCAAATGACTAATTGAACTTAACCAAATGCTCTCTTGACCTAATTTGATCAATTGGTCAACCTAACTCATTTGAACTCAAATTGACCTACATAGGTCAAATTGAGCTAAATTCAATCAAACCAAGTCTAAACCCAATCAAACTTAGCATTGTGGGTACCAAAAATTCACCACCGACCTCTCGATGAGGAGAGAATAATTTAATGTCGGTAAATTTTTCAAAAGGCAGATGAAATAGTAGAAAAGATACTACCGAGAAATTTTGCCCTCATTTTGTGAGGACTTTAGATATGGTTCTAGGCTTTCTATATGTGCATGTACCAATAGTTAATTACCCCTCCCAATGCTAAGAGATAACTTTCAATTAAGGCTAGTCATTAGCTCGCTAAATGCATAGCATATAGTAATAACATATGGAGTTTTGGAATTTAGATTTGTGAAATTCATCATATTAACTTAAAGCGGATGGTTGGGTAAATGATGACACACCCGATCAAGATCCCATGGTTCATCATGAACTATGGTCTCTAGTTTACTTAGTTAGAGGAGGTTGTCAACCCAACCTGGCTGAAGGATCCATGTTCGTCTCCAAGGAGACTCCTTGGTGGTGTTTGTCTAAGGAGACAAGCTTTTAAGTCCACCTTAGCTAACGAGGGATTTTTGCTCTATCTTATGATTCACTCAAAGGACGAGCCATTTAAATACTCATATTGACATTATATAATTTGGTGTCACCCATCATCATCATGGGACTCGTGGTATCATATATATGTCTTAACCACATGGAGGAGGACGAGCCACTTCTTTATAGCATAAGATTGATTGAGAGTGAACATAGTTGTGTACTTGATTTGACTTTGGCTCCTTTGTGAGCTAGAGTTTTCTTAATTTTTTACCTACGATAAATAATTGCGGATGGTGGATGAATTGAATTTACTTTAATATTTTTAGGTTGATGATTTTCATTTAGTCATTTTGAGCTTAATAATTCATCAAATTTTTTATTTGGATTGATATATATATTATATTAATTTGATTTGAAATTGCAAACATAGTTTGATGAAAGTATCCCCTCCGCTTCAAATCTCTATTCAACACAGCCATCATCGGGGTATATGAGTTTGCTTGATCATTTTGTTTATTATTCCAAATCCCTTGACTCTATTAATTTAATAATAGAGGATCAGATCTAGATTTGCATTTTGAGAATTTTGCATTTGGGAATATTAATATATATATATATATATATATATATATATATATATATATATATATATATATATATATATATATATATATATATATATATCTTAAATATTTTGATGATGATGACCCCTCAGGTTGATATCTTCAATCAACTCACCATCATTGGGGTAGACCTTGTCAACTCTGTTCTTTTGTTAGTAGAGGATCAGATCCACAACTTGCATTTAGAAATTTAAATTTGAGATACAATAATTAAAAAAACTAAACATTAGTAATCCCCTATAGTTGAAATCTACTCTTCCATAACCATCACTGGGAAATTTGATTATGAAATTTATGCATTTGGACCTGTGATGATCGTATGCAAATATAAAAATCAAATCACCCATTTTGGTGATTGAGCATTTGATTTAGAATCAGTTCCGTCAATTCCTATTTTGCAAGGAAGATTTGATTGATTAAGTGAGACTTATGACTTCACCATATAGATAAAATGACCCAATTGAATTTATTTTTAATTTTATTGAATTTTGTGTAATTTATAAAATTTGCACATTTTAAGTGAGGCTTAGGCCTAAGATGCTCATTATGAAACATGTAAATTGGGAGTACTTGAATACCTCTCAAGATGCTATGTTTGAATTTATTTCATTTATTGATATTAGTTGTATAAATCTTGAGATAGCGATTAGAAGTTTAGTACCTTGTAATGCATGCATGAATGATTATTTTGAAATAGTTTATTATCTATATGCATTTGAACACAAGATTTCAATATAGGATTTGCATTGAAAGACATGCATATGACAATCTTTCAAGCCATTGTGAGCATTCTAATATGATGAAATTGAATGCCAAAAATATCTCACTATATAAACCATTTTATCTAAAAGCAACTTATGTACATTTCAATACTATAGTTTGAATGTTAAGCTACATCGAGATGTATCTGCCTTGATCTTTTGGATTTGTCACATTTATCAAAGAGCTTTCAAGATCATGACAAATCTCAACCAATCCATTTAATTATATTTGATTGTTTAATGTGAATAGTGATACTACCAATTGCACATTAGAAAATGATCAATTCATGCTCATACTCATGAGGGAGCTATCAAGCCCCATGTAAGCTCATCAAATTCAGTAACACTCAACTGAAAATACTCTGAATTCATCAACATAAAATGTAAAGATCTCAATATACGTTAGATGAATCATCTTCAAGTTTGTTAATGAATTATCGAGTCCCTTAGATGTGTCACTTGAGTATAATTTTTGCCAATTGACTTTTGATTTAGAACTTTACACTTTCACATAAGTTTTGAATAAATTTTCAATGTTTGAGAGATTTTCTATTTGTGTTTTCATTTTAAGTCATTCATAAGCTTCCCTTTTTTTTTGTCTTTGCATTTACATTTTTTTATTCAATATGACTTGGGTTTATTTAATTTCTCTGATTTAAGTCTCATGAAAGTTAATTTTTCTGATAAAATTTTGGCAGCACCTCTCATAATTTGGGAGATTTCTACCAAAGCTAGGCATGCCACTTTAAAAGATGCATGGGTGGTGTTTTGTAACATGACCATATATAACCCACCTCTAAAATGGCATAGGCTCTTGTATAAAATCAAGCACAATGTACTTTGCACATCCACACATATTTTATACATTTGGCGATCAAAGTGACATATAATCAACATGATAATATGAAATCTCTCTTCTTCTTTTTTGTTTCACACTTTTTTTTCTGATTTTTTTTAAATCATAAAGGAAAAGAGGAGAAGAGATCGGCACTAATTTGGCCTTCGATTGGGAGAATGTCAAGCGCGGGCAAAGGGCTTATTTCGGTTTACGGGGGAAAGAGGTGTGGCTTGTGCGTCTGGTGGTTCGAGGGTGATTCATTCCTCACGTGGACATAGAAGAGAAGATTTTAGTTGCTTGCATGTGGATGGAGAGCAGGGAGGCCGAGCGTCATGTGTTTCTTGGCTTGTGGTTGGGAGGAGCGAAAAGAGGGGATCAGTGATATATCGATTGATTGGGAGTCCGAAGGTGAGGAGGAATGGTTGCTCGATTTGTTTAGGTTTGGCTTCGGCTACTATTCGGACATACAAGAAAGGATTCAGTCGAGAGAGAATAGGATGGACAATACTGGGTCGTGCAATGCTCAAGCGGACGACTAGAGGGACGAGTGATGGCTTGGGATATTCATGTATGAGGTGGGATGAGAGCCAGAGACTAAATTGAGAGGGGAGTTCAACCAAGAGTCACGAAGGCTACTGGAGCCTTTTTTTGTGTGAATGGAGGATTAGGAGTGTGTAGGAATTGAGGGTTGTGTGAGTGTTATGTGAATTAAGGTTGGGTAATAGGTATTTATAAAGAGCACTTGTATTTAAGTGATTAAATCAACCCTAATTTATATTTTTTTTTATGACATAATCATATAGTTTATATATATATATATATATATATATATATATATATACAATTTTGGGTTATTCTGATGTTCCAGATGCAGTGACGTAGTCCATTTCACGATCGAAGGCTGTTTGGTTCAAGTCGGCATCGAATCAGATCAATTTTGATTCAAAAATATGCATTATGGCTTCCAATGTCTCGATGTTCATGTAGACTCATTCGAATCGATCGCGATCAGTATTATTTGATAGATTTTGATGTTTTAACACTAACTACGTGATCAATTTTGTGGATGGAGGCCATTTGGCCATCATCATAGCCTTCTGACTCTAACATGCATGTAGGTGTATTGACGATCTTCTTTCTTGATCGGTCAACCATCGGGTTGTGCAATATGTATATCCTGATCAATTTTGATGTTCTGAATGCGATGGAGAAGTCCATTTGTCGATTAAAGGTCATTTTGACTAATTTTGGTGATGCCTAGTGCATTTCAGCTCCAAATTGCACATTGTTGTATCCGAAGTTGATCGACTTCATCCTGTGAGTTTGACTCGACTTATGGCACATGCGTGGAGGTCAACAAATGCCCCCAACAAATGTGATTCACACATGGAGTGAGTCATGTTTGTTGAAAACTAGTTGACCCTCAACCTCTCAATATACTACAACTTCAATTTCAATGGCTTTGCTGAGGAGCTTCTTCCACTATCTACTCTTTGCTTCAATATGTTTGTTGAAGATTTTTTTTTGTGTTATTGTAGATTTGGGTTTCCTTCGACCCTAGCTTCGTGCTTGATCAAGCTTGATGGAGGAATTGGTTTGTTTGTTTTGAGATTTGAAATTTCTTTTGTACTAGATTTAAGCTAAATGGACTTGATGAAGGATTGACTTGATTTATCTATATTGACTTGTCAGGAAGTTCACGAATATCTTTAGTCCTATGCTTGCTATTTTGACAGACTTGTTGAAGGGTGTGCATACAAATGACCCCTTATATTATATAATGTTGAGTTATCAATTTAACATTGTGTTTTAACAAAGCGAATAACTACAAAATTCTTTTAGTTTGGCCATGAACTATGAAATTGCTTCTTGGGTGCTTTCTGATGGACTTGATGAGAAAATTGGCTTTTGATCGTGCTTTGTGCTTGATTAGAGTGCTTGAAAAGAGTTTATAATATCACCTTGCAGGTAATATATATATTGATATGAGGCAACTCTAGATTGAAAGTTATCTCCTCAGATTGTCTTGGTCCATCGATCAAGTAGAAAGATCTCTTAGATTCTAGCTACTTGTAATCACTAAACTAATTTTGGCTTGAAATTAAACAACTATCATCATTGGACTGATGAGTAGGAGCTCTTTCATTGTGGCCTTTTTTATGGCTTGTTGAGTGAGAATAACATTAGCAACTTAGCCATTTATGTGTTTGTTGAGTTTGACCTTTAGAACCCATCCGTGTCCTAGATTTGAAGATGTAGAGATTGATGTTTTTCCAACTTAGTAGATTGAAGCTTTCAAAATTGAGAGTTCTTCTAACTTGATCTTTGAAATGTGATGAATCTTGGGGATAAACTTCTGATATTTAGGGCTATCCTTTCATGCTTGCAGTTAATTTTTTTTGTTCTTTCAAGAGCCTATAACTTTGACCATAACACTTATAGATATATTCAAGGATCTTGGCATAAAACTTGATGTCAACCTGAATATATATACAAGAAGACCTTCTATTTCACAGGAGAAGGTTAAACAATCTTGATCATAAAAAAGGGCTCCTATTTAACAAGGGGATTGCATATTAGTTTAGAAATATGTTACAAAGTTAGATTTTCTTTAATATAAATAAACATATCTTATTTTGATCATCATATATGTTTATCTGAGGATCTTAGCTTGAAGCACAATGTTGAGTTAAATAAATATATAAAAATGCCCCTTATCTAAGAGTGCTTTCAAATAATTTGAGAATTTGGAATATCTTTGGTCATATGCTTTGTAATTCCAAACTTGTTGAAGACTTCCTCTTAAAAATTTAAAATTTATATTTTCCTCTTGTCCTGGCTTTATGCCTTAGTAGATTTGATGGAGTTGATGACTTGTTGGCAAGATGAGAACATCTTCGGTCCTATGTTTAGTCGGGGTCGTAGAAGATTCTTTCGAAATGGAAATTTGTATTTTCCTTGTCCTAGCTGTGTGCCTCAGTGGACTTGATGGAGTTGATGACTTGTTGGTGAGATGAGATTATTTTTGGTCATATGCTTTCTGCTTTGACAGACTTATTGAAGACTCCATCTCAAAGATTCATATCTTGTATTTCCTTCTATCATGTCTTCATGCCTTGGATGGATTTGATAGAGGAAAGTCTTGAATTGTCTTGAAGACATGTCAGATGATACGAAATTAGCTTTCTACTTTCGTGGGTTTGTAGAAGGATGTTTGCCGGAGACCCAGCCCTCAGAGCTTGTGTTGGGTCAATGGCGAAGGTTCATCAATTTCATGCTTTGCATAATAAACATATTTATGACATGACTCCTTAGTTCGACCTTTGGCTTTATATGAACATTATGATGACTTCTTCGGTCCTTTGCTTTCTGCTTGGTTGGACTTACTAAAGAAGAGTTTCCTTCGGTCCTTGCTTTCAGCTTTAATAGACTTGTTGAAGGAGTTGACATTTCTTTTTTATATTGATACCAAACTTGGCTTAGTGCTTTCTCGAGTGAGGATCTTTTTGTTGGATTTTGAAAAATGACCTTACGACCATTAGGTATGATCTCCTAGTCTGGGCCACTTGAACTCACCAATTTGGAAATATTTAGAGATTTAGATGCTCTTGTCTTTGAACTAACAAAGTAGGAGGATCTCTTACTGCGGCCTTTATAGTATGTTGAGTAAGCAGACCTTTCATCGACTCGGGCCATATTTGGGAGTGTTGAGTCCGACCTTATGCATCAACTTGAGCCCTAGATTTGATGTATGGATGAAAAATGTGTTGGCAACTTGATTTGTTAAAGTTTACAGACTTAAAAATTTCTCTTTTTGGTCAGTAAGACTTTGAAACTTGTGAATTTTGAATACATAATTTGAATACATATATGGGGATCTCGACCATAGGGGTGATGTCGACTCAAAAACTATAGAAAGGCCCCCTATTTCACAGGGAGAGCCTGAGATTTTGCTATAAAATTTAAAAATGATGACCCCTGTCTAAAGGAGGATGTTTAATTTATTTTGGAAATACATTCTTGTGTTACAAGAGAATTTCTAAGAAAAACTTACACATATAATGATGGTGAGGAATAATTGATATTCTCAACACTAGGACCAAGTCTCCTTCTTGAAAAGTTTGAGGACGTACTGTATGATCAAATGCTTTGGACATCCTCACTTGGTAGACTTTTAAATTTTGCTGAGCTTGGTTCCTAGCTTTGTCAAGCACATCAAGCTCTTCTATCCATAGATGGGATTTCTCATCTTGGGTAAGATCGTGTTGAATGGCTACTTGGAAAAAAGGTAGTTTAACTTCGAGTGGTAGTACTGCTTCATCCCTAAATATTAGTGCATAAGGAGTAGATTTTATGGGAGTCTTATAAGTGGTGAGGTAAGCTCATAAAACTTCCACAAGCTTGCCATGCCATTCCCTTTTATTTCTTATGAGGATCTTTCTTTACAGCTTTTGTTGTTGAAAGTCTCAACCAACTCATTTTCTCGGATTATAAATCGAGTATCACCAAATAATCTTATGTTGATAAAAAAATCTATAGATTTTAGTGCTCTTGAAGGCTGGACCATTGTCTGAGATAATTCAGCGTGACACAACAAATCTATAAACAATATTATGGATGAAGAAGTTGGTCACGTGCTCGATTGCTACTTCCTTGAATGGGGTTCACCCCACTTGGGAAATAATCAGTTGCTGCTAGGATGAAGCGATACCAGTTGATGATGGTTGATTAATTAATCTAATTATATCAGTTTCCCAACACTCAAATGTCCAAGATGCTATCGTTGGGTGCAACAGATTTGGAGGTTAATGAATGATGTGGCCATGGACCTGATATTCATGTCATCTCTCTGTACAATCCATTACTATAGATGGCCCGGTAGTATCCCATTCCTTTGATTTTGAAAGCTATTTTGGGACACGCCTAGTGTGTACCAGAGTCTCTTGTGGATCTCATCAATCACTTTGTTGGCTTCTTCTATTCTCAAGCATTGTAGCCACATCTACTGAAGGATCTATGACATTGGGTATTGCAAACATAAGCATATATAATTGAAGCCTTTTCTCGTGTTATGCTATGATTTATTGCTTAGCGGTCTTCCTTAAAATAGTTAATGAAGGGTTGTCTCCAATCTTCCTTCTCTTTTACCTTAAGGATTTCATTTTGTGGCTTTGACGCGTCCTTAGATTGAGGACTTTTCTCTTGAGTAGTCTGAGGCTCATCTTGTTGACTTTGAGAAGTACTTGGCAAGAGAGTGTGAGGAGTAACATGAGTTTCATCCTACTAGCTTGCATTTGATGATCCCTCTTCCAGTCAGGATTTTAGGTTTACCGACTCTAAGACCCGACGAGTGCAAACACTAATTAGCACATAATCATCGTCATCCATACTTATCATTTCTTTAGCTAGCTTAACCAGGCAATCAACTTTACTATTTCTGGATTGAGAGACATGAGTTATAATGACATTTGGAATTTATTTCATAAGCTCGGGGCTCGCTTGTGGTAGTGAGCCAATTCAAGCTTATTGATTTTATAAATACCCAACAATTAATTAATGATGAGCTGAGAATCACCATAAACTCATAGATTTTGAGCTCTCATGGAGATGTCTTCCTCAAGACCTACCAGTGCTTCATATTCTTCTTTGTTGTTGTTTCATGGCTCGGGTGGTAAGAGTCCCACATTATATCACCTTCCACCGTGATCAAGATGAGGCTAATGCTAGCTCGAGCTTTCAGGAGATTTGAGGGATGAGTGTATTTGATGGATGAAGCTCCATCAAAATAAAATTCTCACATTTGCTACTTTTTCTTTTCATATATATGCATGATGTAGGAAGTCTTAGAAATGGTGGATTCAATAGATACTTCTTGATAATTGTTGACCTCACTTTTGAAGTGAGGATTCAATCTTCCCATCATAGGTCTAGGAGTCTTCTAGACACTAAGAACTCTTTAGTCATAGGACACTTCTAGTGGCTAAGTGAACACTTAACCTAAATCTAGAGACTTTAAGAGGGTTTTCTATAGGACTAGGTTAAGCATTAAGACCAGGTGACTCACCCATCCCCATGGCCTAAACAAGCTCATGCCTATCTCATTGGTAAAACCCAAATTTAATGAACCCAAATTTAATGAAGCTCAAAAATCTAAATCAAACATATTTGAATTGAAATCCAAATCCAATTGAGCTTAGGTTGAGGTAATTAGGTTGATTAACTCAGTTAACTATTTTAAGCTTAAAATCACTTAAGTCCAAATAAAATTAAATTAAATCAAACCAAAAGCACATAATCAATGCATAAATATAAATGAACTCAAAAATAAATCCAAAATGAGGTTTAAAGTGGCAAATAGGTTATTTGATCTAGAGTTGACCCATGTGGGTCCCACTAAGTCAAAAGTCAACAAACTAAAATTGTCCAATTTAAATCACGAAAACTCAAAATCATCAAATGAACATGCTTAAACATAAAATTAAACAAATCTAAATATATAAGATTTCAAATGGATTAATTAGATCATTTAACCCACTAATCCCAATTTAAGTTAAAATGGATTCAAATCAAAATTAACATCAAATCAAATGAAACCAATTACTTTAAATCATCATGATCACTTAATCAAACATGATTGGAGCTTAAATACACCTTGGTTGAGTCAAATAAAATATTTAACTCAATTGGGATTTGACCCATTTGAACTCAAAATGGGTCAAATCCAAATCAAAGCCAAATTAACCCAAATAATTAACCAAAAACATTCCAAATTATTCATAAAATAAATTTGGAACAAAATCTAAACATAAAATGACAATTTGAATCACATAAATCAACTTAACCAATTTTGGTCAAAATTGGTCAAACTTTAGTCAAACTTGGGTCAAATTCAAAATTAATCCAAATTAAACAAAATTAATCAAACAAAACTATCATAAATGATCAATTAAATATAATTAAAGCAAATCCAAAGTCAATGAGTCAAATCGGGTTGCAACCCAACTCATTCATGTTGACCCAATCCCAAATTAATTAGATAAAACTCTTAAAGCATCATGTAAAGTTGAATTTCAACTTCTATGGCTAGGTGAAACTAGAGAGAGAGAGAGAGAGAGAGAGAGAGAGAGAGAGAGAAGAGAGGGAAAAACAAATCTTGCATCTCCACTCCTCCACTCCTCCCCATCTCTTGCATTGATTGATCTTGACCTTACACCACAAGAGAGGATTTTGGGAGCTAAAATCTAAAATCAATGCCATGGCCACTAACCACCTTCCCATCACCATTAATGGTGGTTTTCGGCCACCATTAATAGAGAAGGAAAAGAGGCACCCAAAAGATCGAATTTCTGCATTAGAGAAGCTCCAGAAACTCCTCTGAGCAAAAAGAACCCCTCTCCACTTCTTTTCGAAGTGAAAATGACCCAATCCAAGCGGATTTTGGTGAAGTGCGACAGAGGTTGGTGGTTACGATGTTCCAAGGCAAAGCAAGTGTGTAGATTCATTCCAAAGCTTCGTCTCGCATCCAGGAGTGTGTTCGAATCAACTATGCCATCGAAAATCATCCCTAGCGAGGTAATTTCCAAATCCTGTAGCCGGTCGTAGGATTTCTTATTTGCGACGATGCTTGCACAATTTAAAAAATTTTCATTAGATATCTCTTGTATCTTTCATTTTACACGATCCCAATGCGAAAATAGGAGTTTTTCGGCATGAAGCTCATAAATCAAGCTCGAAATAGACCCTCGGCATTCAGTTTTCTCATTCGTCCATCGTCGCATTTGAATTTCATTCGTTGGGAAGAATACACACAGCAGCCATCCGATCCCTATTAAGGGATGAGCATGATTAGAAAGAGATCCTATTAATAGGGATGGATGTTGCTTTCATCTGTTCGAATTTCATCCCTTAGATCGTGCAATTTAATCTAGACCATGCATTCAATGAAGCGAAGCATCGTGCCTTCCTACTCAAACACCGAGTTAGTGTCGTGGCGTTTGATGCATGGGCGCATAGCCAGTTAATGCCACGTGCGTTGGTAGGTTAAGTGAAAATCAGATTTTTTTTTATTTTAAAAATTATTTAAATTACCTGAAACTTTAAAAAATCATAAAAAATAAAATACTTAAAGAAAAATTGCAAATAAGGAATAGTTAGCTTTGCCTTTTCAAGAGCAATCCAAAAAACTCAAGATCCCCAATTTCTATTGGGTATTTTGAGCTTAATTTAGGTTTTAATGAAAATAAAATTTAATTGATTAAACCAAAAATATAAAGAAGAATGACCCGAAACTTTTAGAGATTGAAATGGAGATCAAAATACATCTACCATAAATTTAGTAAAAAAAAATGGATTGGGAGATATTAAATTGAAGCTTAGATTGTCTATTTAGTAAAATTTAATAAATTTTGAGTATTATAAAATCTTCAAAGTAGGTTAAATCACTTAAGTTAACATCTAAGTTCCTTAAGAAAAAAAAAATATAATCTTAAAACTTAAAACTAAAATAAATACTTAGGTTTAAGATAATTAATTAAAATTAAATAATAATATGAAATTAAATCAACATAAAATTAGAAATCAAATAACACTTAAATAATTGTTAATCAAACCTCAAATCAGAAAAATATCACATAATCATTAAATGAAACAAAATTAAATATAAATTTAAACCTAATTAAGTTAATAAAACTTAATTAAATTTCAAATTAAACTCATAATTAAAGAAACCAATGAAACTTTAATCTCAAATTAAACTAATCTAATTAAACTTATATCAAACATTGAATCCTAACCATATAAAACCACTTAATAACTTAAAATTGAATATTGATTAATTATTAAGCATTAAAACCAAATTGATTGCAAGTCCAATTCATCCTAATCATTTAATATTAATCAAATTAAACAAAATAAAGTTAAGGTAAACTTAATCAAATTAATATATAACTAAATCAGATCTAATTCAATCCATTTTTAATAAGATAACTAATTAATCAAATAAAATATGAAACTCTAATATAATCAAAATGAACTTAATTTACTTGAAATCAAATAAACAACAATTACAAAATAAAATAATCCTTTAATCAATTTATGTTTATGTAAAATAAATCAATCAATTATCTCTATGTACTTAATTAAATCACAATTAAATATATCTTTAATTAATCTAATAATTTAAAATAGAATTATCCTTAATCAAACCTAATCAATTAAACATCTAATTAATCTTAATAAATTAACCCATCATTTTAGTAAACCAAATTGATTTAAATAATTCACATTAAAACTAATTCTTAAATCAACTTAAATCAAACACTTAATTAAATTTATTGTCAAGATTTAATCAACATGATAATAATTAATCAAATCTTTAATTAATCTTAATCATACCTCTTAATTAAGCCAATTATATAATTAAGTTAATCATATTAAACCTAAGCTTAATCAAACATGAATTTGAACTTAATTAAATTGCAATTAAGTGTCAATTAAATCCTAAATTAAACTAACTTGGTAAATCTAAATCATCAAATCATTAATTGAATCATTAATCTAAACAAACATGAAATCAAATTAAAAGTTTTTTTACCTCCATATATGTTTCATTAGTTGAGTCAAGCCTACAAGTCGAATTCAACGGACTTTGGAAGTGACAGTGCGTAAATCGGGGCTCAAAATGCACTGGACGTCAACGAAAATGGTCAAAAAGATCTCCGATCAATGAATGGACTTCTCCATCACATTCAGAATATCAAAATTGGTCAAAATATAAATATTATAAAATCCAAAGAGCAACCAATCAAGCAATCGAGCTATCGATGTGTTGGCGCATAGAGCCAAAAGCTGCGATGATGTCCGAACAACATCCATTCATAAAATTGATCATGCCTTTAGCTTTGAAACATCGAATAATGCCAAATGAGGCCACACTCAATTTGAAGAGTCTTTGCAAATGTCATGATCGGAAGTGACGGTCATGAGATTGAAATGCACTGGATATCGCCAAAATCAACCAAAATAACCTCGGATCGATGAACAGACTTCACCATCGCGTTCAGAACATAAAAAATAGTCATAATATAAAAATTGTATAACTTGATGATCAATGATCAAGCGATCGTCATTAATACACTTGCATCGATGTCAAGGCACCATAAAACCAAATAACCTCTGTTCGTGAAATTGATTGCACTGTTAATTTTGAAACATCAAAATCTATCATGTAAGACTATTTATACTCAATTATCTATGTGAAAATAGAGCAATCAAAAGTGATAATATGCATTTTGAGCTGAAATTGACCCAATTTGATGCGATTTCAATCAATGACCTTCATGGTGAAACATGCGTCGTTTATCAAGAATATAGAATAAAGATTGATATATATATATATATATATATATATATATATATATATATATATATATATATATATATATATATATATATATATATAATTTTATAGAAATTTATATTAAGCAGACATTTAATAAGTTAATAAAAGCCTATTTAACCTAAATCCTTAAATCACCCTATTCTTATTGACGGTTGGTCGTAATCCCTCCCATTCATGAGGCCCACTCGACCTAACTTCGGTTCATCCCTCTCCCTTGCACATCACCTGACTGTGAGCTCCCTCTTGATTACTGAGCCCTCTGTTGACCTCATTTTTAGAATGAGCTCTCAATACCTCCATCTTAGGCATAGGATTCCTCTTAGACTATTAAGAGTTCCTTAGTCTTAGGACACATCTAGTGATTAGGTGGATACTCCCCTAGCCCTAGGGACTTAGAAGAGTTAGCCATAGGAATAGGTCATGCTTCATAAGTGTTAGGAAAATTTTCTACCCTTTAGCTTAAACCATTTCTCACTTCCCTTCTTTCAAGTCAAACTCCAAATCAATTCTATTTGGAGAAAGAATTGATTTTCTCCAAACTCAATTCAATTCTATGATTGAAATCCATGATTGAAACCGATGATTAAAACCCATCAAAATTTATAAGTTCAAATTTCCTAAGTCATTAACCCTTTCTTAAGGACTTAGCCAAAATTATGATTCAAACCTATTCAAATCTTTGAGATTTTCACATAAATCATTTATATTCTCATTCATATTCATATATAAATAAAATATAAATTCAAACCCATCAAATCAAATTCAAAAATTCCAAATCAATTCATAAAATTTTCTTAAGTCCTTTACTTTTCATTAAAGGACTTAATGAAAATCAACTCTAAACTTTGATCAAATCACTTCAAAACTTATTTATATTATGATTTATATTCTCATATATAAATGAAATATAAATATAAATCAATCAAATCAAAGGAATTAAATTCCAAATTTAAAATTCTTGAAATTCCCTTAAATCCCTTAATTTTCCATAATGGATTTAACTTTGAACTTTGATCAAACCATTTCAAACTCATGAGATTTTCTCAAAATCAATTTATATTCTCATATATAAATGAAATATAAATATACATCAATCAAATCCAATCCAAAAAAAAAAAAAATTAAATTTCAATTTAAAATTTCTCCTTTAAATTCCCTTTAATGGATTTATCCTAAATCATGATTAAACTCTTTCAAATTCTTGAAATTTTCTCATGATCAATTTATATCTTCATTTACATTCACATAAATAAATGAAATATAACTTCAAACAATCAAAACCTATTCAAAAAATCAAACTCAAATCAATTCAAAATCAAATCTAAGCCTTTCACGCCAAAATCTTGAACTTTGCCAAATCACTTTCAAATCAAGCTAAACTCTTGATTTTTCTCTCATGGTTCAATCAATCCTACAATCATGAGCTCATATATAAATCCAAACTTCAATTAAACAATCAAATCAAAATCAAACCCAAGACCCTTCATATTCTTCCTTTGAATATGAAATTTTCAAATGGATCAAAACCCATTTGACTTCAAACCACTTATAAATGGATTTATATTTCAATCATAAGTCCATATACAAGATCAATCAACTTCAAATCAAGCGTTGACCAAGCCATTTGACCCACTTAGGCTCACTTGACCCAAAGTGACCTAAAGTCCCATATTAGCCAACTTTTGATCCTAACCAAATTGGATTGAACCAAACTCATATTTCCTCTCATCATGATCAACAATCATCATGGGATGATCAATCAATCAAATTGGGTCAAACTAAGTCAAACTAAGGGTTGATCAAGTCAACACTTAATAAATGAAATGCTAACATAAAAATCCACCATAGGCCAAATTGATTGAAACCTTTGATCTAAGTTCCTCATGACTTATGTTTGAACTTGACCAAGCCAACATTTGAGCTTAACTAGCCCAATTGGCCCACTTGACTTGAGTTGACCCATTTTGACCTAAAGGGCCAAAATATGTCAAAACTTGACTTAAGCCAAATTGATTGGAACCAATGGGTCAAGTCCATTCCAAATCACTTGTGGAACTTGACCAAAGCCTCAATTGGCCAACTAGACCCAATTGACCTTAGACCCAACATGACCTAAAGGGGTCATGTTGAGCCAAAATTGAACTTAACCCAAATTGATTGGAAATAAAGATACCAATCCATTCCATATGACTAACAAAACCTAAACCTACCCTTGACCAAACCCAAATAGGTCAAATGGGTCAACTTGACCCATTTGACCTAAATGAGTCATATGAGCCAAAATCAAATCTAATCCAAACTGAACAAACCAAAGCTACTAAAACATTTCAAATGGTCATATGAACTTGAACCAATCCTTGGTTTGACCCAATTTGACCCATGTTGATCCATTTTGACCTAAATGGGTCAACATGAGCCAAACCATATTAAATGGATTCCAAATCCAATGAAACTTGGCCAAACCTATTTTCTCAACATACCTAACATTCTCAAATTGAAAAAAAATAGCAAAATGATCATTTTACCCCAGGCCATAGAACAAATTTTGCCCATATATTTTAGTCATACCCTCTTCACAATCGAGGCTTTCCTAAGAACTCAAGGGGACTTAGTGAGTGGTGCAATGGGTTTGGGTTAGCCTATTTGACCCATAGACCAAACCACATGGCAAAATTCAATTTTAAACTCCCTCCTAAGCTCAATTTGATGCACATGGGAGGTTGGCATTCCACTCAAGGGATCAAACCGACAATGTGCAATGATCTAACAACCTAAAAGCTCACTCCATATGGTCAATTAGATCAAAATGACAAGCTTATGCGACCATCGATTGTGAGGAGATATACTCCCCTAATTCAATGAAATTTCACTTCACTCTTGATCGGAGCCTAGGAACCCGGATGAACCACCTCAGAGCATTCCTAAGCATTCTAAGAGGGATTTGAATTTTGCATTTCTCGATTTTGCAGTGTAAAATAGGGGATCTCGATTCCCAACTTCCTCATCACTACTTCAATTCCCTTTTCATACTCCCTCAAAGGATCAAGTGAGTGCACTCAAGCTCTCATTCAAGTTCCCAAAGCAAGGAGGAGGTGAATTTGATTAAAGTCCAAGCAAGGAGGAGTTGGTCTTCCCATTGATCACACACAATCTCAAGGCTTAGAAATTTCCAGGCTCTCCACGAAGAAGCAACCTCATCGAGTTTGAGCGCCCGTGATCACCTCCGATGAGGTTAGTGATTTTTCAACCACTTAGCTTGATAGGTGTTGGAGCTTTGTGAAATAAATATTCATGGCAGAAATCCATTGGATTGGTCTTCTTCTTAGATGGTGTGGGTTGAGTCTTGTATGATTATATGCTAAATCGGGCTCGAATCTCTCCTTGGATCATGGACGGTTCACATTGATCCTCTGGGAAGAACTTGGCTCATCTCAACCATCCATCCGCACATTTAGATTAGATGATAAGGTTATTTGGCATGTTTAGAAATCCTTTATCTATTTTAAAGCTGGTGAATCCTTAGCGTTTGATCTTGGATGAGGATTTTAGTGCTGATGGATGATGTGATGCTTTGAGTGGCTCATAAAAAGCACGACCACCACCACGTGTGTGCGTTAGGTATTAATCGAGATTAGTTATTTACCTAATTAATTCCTAATTAATCCCTAGATCTTCTAAAATTCATAGCTCTTCATAGAAAAATCAAAAAAATAAAAGGAAAAATGCTATGGAAAGATAATTTCAACTAGAATATTTCAAAAAATATTTTCAATGGATTTTGAATTCTCCTTTTCTCTAAATTTGGGTTACTTTGGGAATCTTAATTAGCTAATTACTCCTAAATTAAGTAGTCAATTAATCTCAAATTTTTGGAGTTCATTTTAGGGGATGACCTCTGCCTCCCCTAATTTTCTTGAGATGTATTAAAATTGGAGAAATTTCTATTTCATTCCCTAATTATCCCTTTCATGTAATTAAGGGTAATTAAGGTATAATTAGTGAATTTTCCCTATGATTAAGTTTAATTAAGGTTAGATCCAATGAGTAGGGGTTTTATAGAATAATTTTGAGGCATTTCCCCTAAGCTAAACCCCATTTTCTCTTAATCCCCTTTTAATTAAGGGTTAACTCATTAATCACCCCTCTAATCAATTTTCAAAATTCTAAAACTTTTGAAACTTAATTAATCTACTTGGGTAGATACTTAGGTGTTTAATAGCCTAAGTTCAATTAAGAAATTAAAACCCCTTTCATAAGTGTGAAGGGGTGTTTTAAAAGCACTTAAGCTAAAACCCCTTAACTTAATTAACTTTTAATTTTGAGCCAAATTGCATTAGGCCTTTTCATTATTAGGTGCATTGCAAATTTAAATTCCTTGTGAGTTTTTTGTCATCTCATTGGCGCATAATTACTTAGTTAATTTTTCTAAGGTGTTGTAGGTGGGTTAATTAAGCCATGCATACCTTAACCTAATCAATGCTTAAAATAGATTTAATTATATAAAAATTAAACAAAAATACAAAACACATGTGGAAATGGGTTAGGAACAACAAACTCATCTCACCTTTTCTAAATTAAATCAAACTTCAAACTAAACAAAAATCATTTTGAAATTCACTTTGATTTTTTCAAAATTTTCTTATTCCTTAAGAATATCTTTAGGATTTAAGTAAAGTGAGTTTGTTTACATGCTTTTATTATTTTAAATCTTTCCCAACATGTTAAGTTGTTTGTCATGTGATTCATGCATTCATAATTTCATGTCTCAAATTTTAAAAATGAAAATTGTTTACTTTATGTCAAATGTGCATGTATTGGCTAAAGTAAAATATGAGTGGCTATTATCACTATTAAATCCAAAATATTTTCAAAACTTATAAATGAAATATCAAATCTGAAAGTGTGTTATTCATATCTTAATTATAAGCTTGCATGTGATAGATTATAAAGTCATGTTTAGTGTAGCCTTTCTTTCTTTCTTATGTTAGCATAGTTTTGAATAGGAGTTTGTAAGATGTAGAATTCTATACCCCTATTCATATATTATCTAAGAAGGATTGCCTACACTTGCATGAATAAATTGCATAAACAAAACTAATCCATTAAGCAACTTTTGCATATTCCTTTTCTACTTCATTTCTTTTCTACTTGCATGAATGTTTGTATTTAAGGAAAGTGGTATATTAGTCTGGACAACCCTGAGATTGCGAGGCTTTTAGTAGTCCTAAGTAGGTCTTGTACCTTACATCTCTAGTTAACAATGGCACTGTACTCACTTATTCCTTTCTTACTTTCATGCATGTAAATGAAATTTTGGATAGGAAAACATTTTCTTTTAAGAAAAATCATACATGTTTAACTTCTAAATTTTCTTAAATGAATTACTTAGCATGTGTGTTAACTACTCTCATTTGCATGTATAGATATGCTTAGGGTCCATCCATATGCATGCTATATATGTTGGGAAAGAAATGAAGTAATGTGTGTTATGTGAATTTTGATTCATTTTATTTAATCTTAAAATACATTTCTTTTGAATAGATTTGGTTTAGAGTTTATCTAAATTTAGGATTAATCAAAAGATTTAATTAAAACATTCACCTAAATGAAATTAAAATATGAACTTACCTTAGAAATGACTTAAGGTTAGGGAACGAAAGAGAAGTTCTCTTCTCTTTCCCTCCCTTCATAACATAGTAATTAATTGTAGGTTCACTTAAACCAAATTAAAACATGAAATAAAATAACCCAAAACACTTAAACAACTTAAATGAAACCCTCCTCTATGTTGAACATTTTCTTCACACTTAGAAAATTTGAACCTAAAGTCCTAGCTAAGCATACCACACAAGCCTTTAAAGCACACACATTAGCTTAAGTCACCACTTCTAGCCTTAGGTTAGGTCAGTGCATGGTTTGATGTTATGTTTTATTTTGTGATGAATATTTTTAGACTGATGTTAGGGTGTATGCTCATAGAATGAATGGTAGGATGTGCTTAGTCTAACTATTCCTACAAGGGATTGTGCTTAAGGGGCGCTATCATAAATAAAAATATAATTGCTTCTTGCTTGCAGGTGCTTATACACCTTTGCATAATCCATAGGCAAGGTGGACTTAGTCACCCATGTGTGGGGTGATAAGTCAAATATACATGCTTGGAATTTGTGTGGTGTGATTTAACTAAACTTTATTTTACAAGTGTAAGTTAGATTTCTACTTTTCCTTTTCATGTAAAAATTTGTATATGTAGGATTTTGGAATGATTTATTATGCAGATTAGGATGAACATTGGTCATAAGATCCCATCTTATGCACCATGTGAAGCCTTGGAGCATCCACCTTCCAACCATCCAAAAGAAGGAACTAAAAGTAGAAAAGAAGAAGAAAAGAAAAAAAGAAGAAAGAAGAATAAAGCTTGAAGACCCCCATAATAATGAATTCCTTTACTTTAATTGTAAATCAAATTCATTTGTAATTCAGGTTATATAAGGGTAGAGCTCGGCTACCCAATTTGATATTTTCAAGTTTGTGCGGTGGTACCTGACCACAAACGACCATTTATTCTTTTTACGATTAGCTTTATATATTGATTGATGATTTGTTTAGCTTTTGCATTAAGTGACATGCTTTTTCTTGTTTCTTTCTTGCTTTATGTATGCCCTGGATGTGGATTAGGCTCTTTAGGGAAAAATAAATTTTTTTCCCAACTTAACAACTTGAAATATAATTAAACAACTCATTATCTCACCTAAAGCTTAAGATTAAAATCAAGATCAAAGAATTAGCAACCACTTAACTGGATGAGCATTTCTTTATAATATCATGCACAAATGCATCTTATTTCACTCTTGATTGGAGGGCTTTCACCTTTGCCAGAGAACCGGGCTTGACCTATGAGAGCCATGGTGAAAACTCACCTCCTCCCTTCTCGCTAATTTTGGCCAATAATCTGATTTCTCATGCATTAGTCATAAAAAATTCTATTAGCCTGAGTCAAAATAATTATCCAAAAATAATAATAAAATGAAATTTGAAATGCATTATATTTTAGGTCATTTGAGGCATCTCCCTTTACATGATCTAGTCTCTTTAGGGAGTGAGTTTAAGGACTTAGTCTCTTTCTAAATAAAATAGCCTAGCTATCTTGCATAAGCATAAAGACACCTACATGTATTTAAAATGTAGGAGGAGTTAGTTGCCACCCCAGTTGTAAGTCCAATGTTGGGTGATTTGTCCTCTCTTATGGAGGCAAACCAATTCCTTAGATTTAGGTTATGCTTCCCCCAAAGCTTCCTAGATTTAGGTTTCGAGGTTGCTTTTCCCCTTTGTGGTCCATAAGCATAATTCCTCACATTTTAGGCATTTTCTTAATCTTTCATTAAGGAATCTTAAGTCCTAAAATTTTAATGAAAAATACAACTCAAACAAACTAAATCAATTTCTAAAATGTAAAGCTCAATTTAGGATAGTTTGAGATGCTCGCTAGGTTTTCTAGCATCGTGATCATCTCTTACTTATCTTCCATTTTGGCTTTGATAATAACTCCCTCTTTTGATCAATCCCACTTGATCTTCAAAAAAAATATAAACTAATAATCGATTGATAGTCCTTAAATCTTTAGAGATAATGATCATTTACCTTAATCGAGAGTTTTCCTAGGGGATCTCATCCCTTAGGATGTAATTTATTATGGGGGCTTGCCCTTGTAGGCAACTTAACGAACTTGATTTAAAATAAACCTTGCTTTACTTTTTCATGTAAAGTAGGGGATGAATCTCTGCTACATATGTAGACCCATTATCCTTTGGAGTCCTTATTGAAGTGATTGGTTCCATTAAAGGGTAGTGACTTTTGTCTTTTGAGATTGTACACTATACCTTGATGGATTATTCCTTGAATAAGTACATCATGGATCTGTGGCATCTTAGCAAGATGAATTTTTGTAAGGGTTCCTTTTCTTTTCTCCACATTTGAAGGTGACCCCTTATAGAAATTTTTTTTAACCCTCCTTCACGCAGAATGCTCTGCACCCAGCGTCATCCCTCCCCACTGTTCCCCCTCTTTCCTTCTTCTTCTTTTCAACGACAAGCACAAACCACAAAAGGCTCTCTCGATTTCTCCCTTCAAATTGAATGACAAAACTCTCCCTTCTTCTCCAATATTTCCTTCCCTCGTCCAAACCGAAAGGTGAAGCTTCCCCTCTCTTGTTCAAACCACAAGCAAGGTAAGCATCTCCCTCCTTCTTGTTCTTCCTTCCTCTTCTTCTCCTTCTTCTCTTCTTCTTCTCCTTTATTTCCTTCTTCTTCTCACAAAACCAAACCGAAAACTTCCTTCATTTTCCACAAAACTGAAAATAGCTCTTCAATTTCTTCCCTATCCCTTTTTCTTCTTCCTCCTTTTTTCTTCCCTCATTTTTCACAAAACTAAAATAACTTCTTCCATTTTCTCTTATTTTTCCCAATTTGAAGTTTTCAATTTCTATTTTGCTGTAATCGGAGAGGAACACCTTCATTAGGAGGGTTCTTCTCTCAATTTTTGGCATCACTCTTTCCATTACCCTTCCAATTTCTTTTTGCCAGATGAAGAATAATCATCAGTGGGATCTTCTTTAGGCTTCTAGCATTTCCCCTTTGACAATTCCTTTTGCCATAGCCAAAGAAGAACACCATCATCAGCCGGGTTTATCTCTAGCCTTCCGATATTTCTGTCTCCTTTCGACCTTTCCTCTTGCCGTAGCTAAAGAGGAACACTGTCATCAGGCGGGTTCCTCTCTTGGTTTCCAGAATCTCAACTCTGTCTCTTTGTCGATCATTATAGTGCAAGAAAATGAGTTTGAACATGTGGGATAAATATGTGAATGTGTATATGTATCTGCTTGTGTTTCTTTGCAGGTTTGAAGGCTTCGTCGTGCTCAATAGGGAGCAATGAGATGAAAAATTGGCTATAGTGTCACAAGACACCACTCGCTATGCTCATTAGGGCGTACCGAATAAACCAACATTTGTTAGATGTCGTTCCCCCTAGCTGAAATGCTGCTGAAATTTCATCAAATTTTCATACTTAGAAAAAAAAAAGGAGGGGGTGAGGGAGAGAGAAAAATAAATAATCAAAATTCATTAAAGAGGAGAAAACACATAAACAATGAAACAATATGAAAGTGCAAAGTCCCAAAATTAAGATTAAGGTGCAAAAACTAATCAAACATGGAATGATATTCATAAAGGATTTAATGATGCTGCCACTTTAAGAATTGAGAAATTCTTGAAGAAACTAATCATAACTATAACACACTACAAGATTCATACCAATAACTGAATAAAGCCTTCATGGTCATTGAAGAAAGACATGCTCTCGTGAAATACTTATCAATTATTAACATAAGCTGTTGAGTGAGTGGGTTCTTTTTTCTTCAAACTTCACAAAACTAAACAATCTTTAGATGAAACTTGGAGAGGCTGATAGAAAACTTATAAGAGAACTAATTGAACAATTGCAAATTAGAGGATATCAAAAGCAATAGGAATCTTGATCGAATATCAAATGACCAATAATTGATGATAAATCCAAGTGTCCAATTTCAAATTGAAAATAAAGGTGCATAAGCGATTTGATAGCTTTTCATAAGCTCAAGTTCGATTAGGCAACTTAAGATCACTCATGAATGTAGCCTTTAAAAGGATCACTTGAATCCTATATTTGAAGTTATATTTAAAGCACATGAGAATTATGATATATCCAAGTACTTAGTTCTAAGATTAGTGGTATTCAAATAAAATTTATTAAAGGATTTACAATGTAATTAACTAGCTTGTCAATGGGTATATACAAACTCCTTCAATAATCACTCAAGTTACACTACGTAATAAATTGAGTGAATCAATAAAAATCTGTATAATTTGAATTAGAGTTATGATAAACTGAATGCTCATTTATAGAAGTAAAAATTAGTTCTTTTGGTTTAGAATAAAAGCTGAAAGTGATTAGTTGATAAAACTTTGAAAGTTCTTTAACAACTACATGCCAAATGATATTTGAGAATTGAAAAATTCAACAAGCAATCCAAGTGTGAGTAATATTTTAAAATCTATAATGTCTTGAACGCCACCGAATTTGCAACACATCGTACAAGAAGGTGTTAATTAAGGCATTCTTAAATACACCTGCATGGGCCTCGACACTACACTGAATGCTTAAATTTAATGTCTGAGGATGCTGCATGGGTTGCTTCCCGATTTAGTCTTAGGATTGGGTTCAGGTTAACAAAACCTGAAAAATCTATCATAAAAATTACAACTTAGTAAAATATTTAAGAAGCAAATTTTGTCATGTGACAGTAGATCTAATCCTCTGTTAGGAGCTAAACAGAGTTGACAGGATCTAAAGTTCTCAAATATATTCAAATCAATTAATTACCTACCCTGATGATGGTTGTGTTGAATGGTGGTTTCAACTAGAGGGGGGTACTTCCATCAAAACATGAATCTAATCTCAAATCAAATTATCACAAATCAAATATCATTCTAAAATCTATTTAAATGAAACTTAATAATTAAAAGCTTAAAGCAAAACTCAATTTATCCACCTTCCATTATTGTTTGTTGGGGTGATAAATTAAGAAAACTTTAACTCACGAAGGAACCAATATCAAATCAAGTGTTCTACTATGTTCACTCTCAATCAATCTCATGCTAGTAAGGATGTGGCCCGTGTCCTCTAACTGCGTGGCTTGGCCGATGGGCTCCATGATGCAGTTATGACCAGAGTCCTCTGAACTGGTGGTTTGGCCAATAAGGCTCCATTATATTGATCACGACCTATATGCACCCCAATGGCTTTACCCAGTTGTGAATCAAAGGGTATACTTGATAGGAAAAAATCTCTCTATTAGATAAGGTAGACTTAAGATTGTCTCCTTAAACAAACACCACCCTAGGTCTACAAGGATTTCTTAGATGACATAACCCATGTGTTGCTGATAAGTATTCTTCAGTCAGGTTGGGTCGACTACATCCTCTGACTAAGTAGACTAGGGACCACGACAGCCTAGGATGACAAAACTATGGGATCTAGATCAGGCACATCATTATTCCCCCAATCATCCGGTTTAAGCTAAAATGAAAATTTCATAAATTTAAACTACTAATTTTAAACTCCACATCTTTCTATATACACATTAAGTGATCTAATGACTAGCTTTAATCGAAAGTTCTCTCTCTACATTGAGAAGGATAATTAACTATAGGGGCTTGCACCTATAGGAAACCTGGAACTAGATCTAAAGTCCTTACAAAATGAGGAATAAATCTCTAGGTAGTGTCTTATCTACTATTCCATCTACCTTCTAAAAATTACACCGAAACTTTTAAATTATACTCTCTTCTTCATTTGTCAAGAGGTTGGTGGTGAATTTTTGGAGCCCGCAGATTTCTGGTGACTCCGTTGAGGACATGATTCATTTTCCATCTTTGGCTAGTCATATATGTGCTATAGTAGCAATAAAATATTTGAAAATTCAAAATAAAAAATGGTGATTTACATGTGTAATAAATTTGAATTACTAATGTATGAGACTCTATGTCAAATGAATTATTCTATAGAGTATATCTTTATTACACTATTATTTTGTTCTTTAGTGCTTCTGCATTTTGAAAGTATAGGGTGAGATAATAATTACTGATTAGTAATCCCCATCTTTCACTTTTCTAGAATGGATCTACTAAGCACTCCTTTCACTATTGATTAGGGCATGGTGCAAACATCACTTAGCCATCAACAACACATGAGATGTTGGCACTACAATTCAATTTGGTAGCTTGAATTTCCCAGCTATCGTAGCTGCAACTCCTGAAGTACCCACCCATGGTACAGTCATCAGAGGCCATGCTAGAAGGCCTCAAGTTACTAAAGCTCCTACTGGCCATGTTCATCAATCAGTTCAGCACCCAACCACTATTAAAGAGTTCTCCCGACAGAGAACTTTAGTTTTTAAAAGGCTAGGTCAATCTAAGCCCCTGTGATGAAAAGAATTGTCAATGGAGAAATTGTGTCTTTAATGCCTCGTGGTATAATTGCTTTGCCAATTGAACCTTTCGTACTTGGAAAGCATGATCATGAAGCTTCCTCATCAGGAAGCAAATTAACTAGAAGGCAGAGAAGAAGAAGAAATGCTGAGCTGAAGGCTCAACAGATCCCCTTCAGATGACCTAGTGAACAAGCAATACTATCGCCAGAAGCAAGTATTCCTGCTCATAATAACTTTGATAATCTAAAATGGGTAAAAAGGAATAGCTCTACTGGTGAAGTAAAGAAATCTTTATGACTCAACATCATCAAGCTCCACCACTGAGAAAATAACCTGAAACACTATTTGCTAGAATTCACAATGTTCTCAAAGTAGCTAAGGAAAGAGGCTTGATGAAAAGAAAATTTTAGAGGCCTGTAGTGATTGAAAATATTGAAGCTCCACCAAGGAAGTTGCCATCTCTTATGGTAACCAGTCATCAAGCCAAGTAAGCCTCGAGCGGTGAGCATCAGGGCATGACACTCGGACCCCGTGTCCAAGAATCCACTGTCGAAAGGTCCCGTGGAAAGGATAAGCAGATATGGAGGCCAAGGCCCTATGATGAAATCTTGAAAAGTGGAAGAGGTGTGACATCTAATGCACATATTCAGAAATCCACCTAAAAAATAAGAAGGGATATTATTGATGAAAGACATGATGGTTGACACTCTAGAGGATCCTCTAGGGGATCCCATTGGTCATTCACCCCAAGAGAAGGTTAACTTTGATCACAATCCTTTAATGAAAGAAGTATTAATTCCATACATTGAACCAAAGATCCACTGGAAATGTCGATCAGAAATTCATGTGCAAGAAGAAAATAATGAAGAGAGCACTATGGAAGTGAAAGTCGTCTATATGGTTAGAGATATAGATGAACTTTTTGCTTAGCACCAACAACATGGATCCAGAGAACTTGAACCTGAATTCGACATTTATGAAGAAAAGTCTTCATAGAAGCAAGTAGAAGATGGATCTTCAATCTCTACCGAAAAAGAATAAGAAGATCAAAATGAAAAGTGATCATGGGTGTTGAAGCTATCTATAAGGTTGAACCAAGAAATGATCATCTTGGTACACACTTTTATAATCAACATCGTCTTTTAGCCTAAGCAATAAATGTCCCTACAAATACACAAGGAGAAGGACAGTCAAGTTTTTCATTGAAGATAAACAAGGAGTAAAACAACAATAAGAAATAGATGAAGAACAATAGCCTGTACTTGTTGACGTCGTGGCACTAGCTAAAAAGTTAAGAGAAATGCAGCGTCAAATGGAAGTTAAAGATAAGAAAATTGCATAGCTTAGAGCCAAAATGAATGACATGATGATACAAATGAATATCATGATGGAGATGTTGCGAAGAATATCACATCAAATGTAATGTCTTGTCAATTATAATAGTATCTAATACAACTTCTATACCACCAGTCACTCTGGCACCTCAAGCTCCTACATTACACGCTACACCTGAAGTGAGGAATGAAGTTAACCAACTACCTCTTCAGCCGATAATTCAAAATGTGGCTAGCATACCTGGAATAGTAATAGCTGCTCACCTAGAAATAATAATCAATGAAAAGATAAAGGCAATTATAGCTTCAGAGCAAGCTGAAAAGTTGGTGAGTAAGGTTCTCCCTTACCCAACTAAATATGATCAAGTGACATACCTGAAAGGTTACTCAGTGCCAAAATTTAATACTTTCAGTGGGCTTGGTAATCCAAAGCAACATCTAGCAAAATTTAAGGCTACTTATGGTAACATAGGAGGGAATGATGCGTTGCTTTTCTGTCAGTTTGTTAGTAGCCCGACCTTAGCTACTTTTGGGTGGTATGCAAAATTATCGAATGATTCAGTTAAAACCTTTGCTGAGTTACATACAATATGAAGAGGTTCGCTAGTGCAACTGAAAAAATCACAATTGCTGACCTTTCCTTGATGAAAAGGAGAAAAGATGAGTTTGTGACAAAATTCATAAGTCATTGGTGTAACCTAAGTATGAAATGTGAGCAATAATTGGAAGAAGAACATGTGATCCAATTGCTAATGGGCAATATGGATGATAAAATTGCACCATTTTTTTATATGTCATTGATTGTAGCATTCCAGGACTTGCTTGATAGGGTGGCTAAATTTGAAAAGTTGAATCACCATAAGTCTGAAATCTATACTGAGATAGGTAAGAAACAAGCCTTCAAACTCAAGAAGAATAAAACTCATGCTATATAGCAAATGGTGAAAAGTGGGTGATATATAATATGGATAAAAGAAAATAGCTAATGTACAATGATGATAAGAAAAGAAGCACGTATATTCTCTAACAAAAATTGGTATTAGAAGGCAATGACAAATCTTGCACTTTTCCAAGTGGCGGGGAGCGTCCAAAATAAGCAACAAGAGATGATGAGTGAATGCGGCCATCTCTTAAAGAAAAGATGAACAAAGATTATTCCTTTAGATTAGACGGTGTGGCCAAATTATTTCGGCAAGCAGTCAAAATTGGCCTACAATTACTAGAAATTAAAATGCTTAAAGAAGCTGATCAAGTCAGTAATCCAAATTATTGTCTTTATCATCAAATGATAAGTCATCCTATTGAAGATTGTTATGTCTTCAAAGATTGGCTAGAAAGGAAGTATAGACGAGGTGAATTTACACTATCCGACAGTGTTCTAGTCAACCCTAAAGAGAATTTTACAAGGATGATTACCTCTTTCATCCATCCATCAGAAAAAATAAGGAGAAATCAGTTTAGACTGAAGAATAGAAAATAGTAGTATCCAAAAAGACTGTGAAAATGCTAATGTAGTTGAAAGGAGTCCCTAAGGTTAAGTGGAAATTACCACTTGAACCTATATTAGACTTAAAAGAGATGCCTAAATTAAGTATTTGGGCTTCTCAGTGGCATTTTGATAAGACTACTTTATCACAGCATGAGGAGCACTCTAGCTAAGAAAAAGAAGATCAAGAAGAGAACTAAAACTCAAAAGATTATTAACAATTTAGAGAAGTATCACCAGTCGATAAGAAAACCATTTAGACTCACAATTTATGCCTAAACTTTGCATTGTTGAATCGGATGAAGAAGATAATGGTGAATCTTATCTAGTAAAGACATGCCAAATCATTTATGTGATATAGATGTTCTTTAGCATCAGTTACTCGAAAATGGCAAGGGTAGTCAGATAGACTCGACCAACCCATCAACATTCTTATCAAGAAAGCAAGAAGAGCCTGAAGAGTTAACATCCAAATTTTGTTTAATGACCCAACTAAAAGATAATAGTTCAGATGAAGATTTATGTTTTCCTGATGGAGAAGAGTTAGACTTATCGATATCATCGTGTATAAAATATATGAAGTTGAAAAGTGAGTTTAACTCTCAATCCTCCTCGAATAAGAAGTGAATTTGAAGAAACTACCTCTTTAGGAATTTGAGCAAGATAAGGTGATTCAAGTTCGGTTGAGAAGTGGTAAAGTCTTACCACCTTCATCAAAGAAGGAAATGAAAATAAAAATAAAGGCAAACAAATTGAAGTCAACAAAGATATCATTCCAATCTTAGAATGAAGCCTAAATCAAGCAAAAAGATATATTATAATATTCTATCACATCTGAGAAAGATCTATGCACAGCTAAGTGTGTACGAGGCACTCTTGATGTCAAAAGATCTCCGAGAAACTTTGATACAGGCTTTCAAAAATTTGAAAAGTTATGAAGCTTACTTTGCTAAAAAATGCATGACTGAATCATTACAACCTCAAGATCTCTCAGTAATCACATTTTTTAAAGAAGATCTTATGTTGGGAACAACGGATCACAACCATCCTCTATATGTTACTGTAGAGAGTGATAGCATCTCGATCAGCCGAATATTGATTGATCTAGGTTCTTCTATCAATCTTATGAGTCTAAAGGTAATAAGATGATTATCACTTGATATCCAACATCTTGGGAGAGATAAGTTGATGGTTCATAGTTTTAATAAAAAAGGACAAAAAACTCTGGGTTCTTTTATTCTCCTGCTCAAGTTTCATGATTTATATACAAGAGCCAAGTTTCATGTAATCGATGCTGATAAATCATTTAGAGCTCTCTTGGGTTGACCATGGCTGCATGAGTATGACATGGTCCCATCAACTATGCATCAGTGTATGAAGTACTTGAAAGATGGAGAAGAGGTCGAATTAGCAACCTACATTCTCCATCCATGAAGCAAAATTTTGAAGATGCAAAATATTTTATTCCTAAAGAGCCAAAGCCAACAAAGACTCTTGAAGTGGTAGCATCCACTTCAAGAACTAAAAAGCAACTTCACAAGGTTAAAGAGCAGAAGCAAAGAGGAAGAAAGAAGGCTATCGACTTTCCTAAATCACTTGATTACACCTAAAAGCAAGAAGATTAGTTCCTCATTTGGGAAGTGACACACAAGAAGAAGAAAATATTTCTGTCAAACCTAAGGGAACTTATAAGCTTTCAAGAAAGGCAAAGTATGAAATAAATTATTCTAATTCAGACTATGACTTTGAATCTACTTATGGAAATAGAGTTCAAAGAGACGCATCAAGAAAGATAGCTCACTTGGAGTGGGAGGACTTTTCAAAATCATACCCATCCCTCAGTAGTACTTCAAAGAAATCACTTCACTGGAGTTTCATAACATCGAAGAGTTGATAACATTCTATGTGTCACCTTTGAGTGAGAGTGGTAGAACAAGAACTCTATATTACAAATTTGAAGAGTCTCAACCTCACAATTTTGATCAACCTACTCAACATAAAATTAAAATGATGAGATAAAACCAATATACTATCCATAGTTGTGAAGAATGATGCATAAGCTTAGGATTCATATTGGGACTACTAAATATAGAACTCAAATCTTTAATGGATGTGAAGTCCTCAAACATTATGAAGAAGTGATAAGTTTATCACTAAAGGTCTTGGGTTCATCCACAAACCTCATCAAGATAGAGTTTGTTATAATATAATAGAAGATGAGATCAAAACTAAAAGAAGAGGATCTCCATGAAAGTTTTCTTATAAATGGAAGTAGATGCACGAAGAACTCAAGATGGTGGACAAATAGCTACTAGATGAACTCAAAGAAATCAACCTAGGGGGATGATCCCCATCCAACTTTCATCTGAGCCCTTCTACCTGATGAAAAAATTGAAGAGTTAATACTTTTGAGAATTCGTTCTTTTTGACATATTACCAAGCTTACCCCTAATGTAGCGGTTCATAAACTTGCTATTAAACCGGATGATTCATTAAGCTCCTAATGAATGAGATTGGAGATTGAAGAATAGGTAATTGCAAACTAAGAACTGATCGAGACTTCATCAGAGAGGAGGAGTATCATTGGATAGCAACATTGTCCGTTTGGAAAAAGAAATCCATCTATGCATTGATTTAGGGACCTAAATAATGCCCAAAGATGAATTTTTGCTCCCAATATCAAAAGCTAGTGGACAATACTTCTAACTATGACATGTTTACATTTAAATCATCATGAATATAATCAAATCAAGAAGGCTCTTGAAGATGAGAAGCACACATCATTTGAAAACCTATTGGAATCTATTTGGTCATGCTTTTTTGGTTTGAAAAATGAGCTACATTCCAATGAGAGCCATTTTTTGATGAGTTGATTCACCGAAAGTGGAGTATTATGTTGATTTGGTGGTGAAAAGCTTAAATCATGATAATCACTTTGAAGACTTGAGAATTGTATTGGAGAGAATTAGAAAATATGATCTCAAGATGAATCCTCTAAAATGTGCATTCAAAGTGTTCTCTGGAAAATTTCTTAAGTATATTGTACGTTATAGAGGAATTGAAATTAATCTTGCTAAAATCAAGGCAATTATGGAGATGCCTCTAGAGAAGAGTTTGTGTCAGCTCCATTCTTTACAAGGATAGCTTGCATTCATCCATCGATTTATATCAAACCTATCAGGATGCTATCAACCATTTGCAAAGTTGATGAAGAAGGATGCTCCATTCAAATGGGACAAGGAGTGTTAAGAAGCCTTCAATGACATTAAAAGCTACCTATTAAATCCACCAATCCTTACATCTACTCTTGGAAGCCCCTCATTATATACACAACTGCATTAGAAGAGTCCCTTGGAGCATTATTGAAATAACATAATGAACAAAGCAAAGAGAATGCTCTTTATTATATCAGTCAAAGATTAATAGGAGTAGAAATAAGACAGTCCTCGATAGAGAAGCACTATTTGGCATTGATCTTTACAGTCCAAAAGCTCTATCATTGTATGTTATCTCACAAGATTACCCTCATCTCAAGGATTAATCTGCTGAAGTACTTGATGACAAGACCAACATTGACAGGTCGCATGGAAAGATAGGCATTATTGCTTCTACAATTTGATATCACATATGTTCTGCAGAAAGCAGTTAAGGAACAAGTCTTAGCAGATTTTTTAGCTGCACATCACATCTCTGCGGACTCTTTTCTTAATGACAATTTGCTAATGAGCAAATTATGCTCATTTATGATAAAGAAAAATCACTAATTTGAGAAATGTACTTTAATGGAGTCTCATCGATCAAATAAGACAAACCTCTAAATTTTTCAAGGGCAAGAGCAGGAATTGACATCATCTTCATAACACCAAAAAAAGGGCTAATGAGATGATCATATGGATTGACCAAGCCAAGAATTAATAATGAAGTTGAGTATGAAGCATTAATGATAGGTCTTGAAGAAGCTATTTTCATAGGCATTCAAAACTTGCATATTTTTAGCGACTCTCAGCTTATTATAAATCAAGTACTTTACATCTATAAAATCAACAAGCATGAGTTAGCTTTCTATCACAAGTGAGTTCTCGAGCTTATGAAGAAGATATCAAATGTCACACTAACTCAAGTCTCCGATCTGAGAATAGTAAAGCTGATTGCTTAGAAAAATTAGCTAAAAAATGGAAAGTATGAATGGTGATTATGTCATGATTTACTCGATAAGTTCTATATCCAGTAAAGTACCAATCCCTATAGGTAAAGGGGTTATCAAATTTGACATAGCAGGATGCAACTCAGGTTGCTCCTCATACTCCCTAAAATCAACAAGGAGTTATACCAAGAAGTGCTAAGAATGATATTGCCTCAGAAAAGCAGTGGGAAGCTTTTATTGTAGAATAGCCACATGATTGGAGGCAACTTTTCATTGACTACTTTAAAGAAGAAAAATTACCAAACAATAAATCACTGGTAGCTCAAATCGAGAAGAGGATGTTTGGCTTTCATCAACAACACTTTATATCATAGATCCTTTGAACAAATGTGGCTACGATGTCTAAATATAGATGAAAGCACCAAAGTGATGGTTGAAGTTCATGAAGGACTTTGTGGTGCACACCAGTCAAGTCCAAAGATGCCAGTAAGGATCAAAAGGATGGGCTATTATTGGCCATCTATGGTGAGAGACTGTATCAATCATGCTAAGAGGTGCCATTACTGTTAGGTACATGAGAATATACTCCACCAACTTCAAAATCCACTTCACCAATAGCATTTTATTCATGCACGGGTATAGATGTGGACGGTTTTATCATCATCTAAACACCTTCATCCTAGCATTATTTCTCTAAGTGAAGCTACCCCATTTAAAGAAGTCACTATTTGAGAGTGATCAACTTCTTTCATCATATTGTATATAGATTTGGATTACAGCAAATAATGGCGACTTTCAAAAGTGCAAAGATTTATAGATTCATTGACATAAAATTGATTGATTGAATATGAATATCCAATAGAAAATGGTTTGTATTCAATAAAACATTAGTCAAGCTCAAGAAGATTCTTACTAAAAAAATAATGACATACCAAACTAATAGAGGCATTATTATATCGCAAGACCCTAAAACCACTCCTTATTCATTAGTATTTGGAACTGAAGCAGTTCTTCCACTCGATGTTAAGTTTCTTTCACTTTGAGTAACCAGCCAATACAATCTAACTAAAGATCAAAATGCTCGTCTGAGGATGGAGGAACTCGACGCACTTGATAAAGTTAGATTGCAAGCTCATCAAAATCTGGAGATTTATCGAGCAAAGATCTCCATGGCTTTTGACCATACGGTGCGGTCTTGAACATTCCAAAAAGGAGAATTGGTCTTGGTGCTGAGAAAATCAATTATCCCTAATAAAAAATTTTGTGGTAAATTTGAGCCTAATTGGGAGGTCCCTTTTGTTGTTGAAAAAAGTGTATCAAGGAGGGGCATATCAACTCATTGACTTAAAAGATGAAAGACCAATGCCACCAATCAATGGTCATTACCTGAAAAAGTATTATACATGACAAATACATTCTCGAGGTATAATAAAAATTCCCCTACTATACAGGGAGAATTTTTTTTAGTATATCTATGTAGGTAGACATCATGCTTAATGTCGAGATCCCTAAATAATTTTACTCACTCAAGATGAAAAAAAAAACTTTTAAAAAATTTTACATTTTTTTATTTATAGATAAAATCAATGTTACATGTTAAAACCTTCCTAATAGCATATCAAATTTAAATATTAATGTATTTGCTTAATTTACATCTTAAAAGTTCTTCTAAAAGTGCTTTAGAATCTCCCCTGCAAGATATGGGGCATTTTTTAGTTTATGTCAAGTTTATTTGAGTTGACGGTGTGTTATAAGGTGGGATCCTCGAACATATTATAATTCAGGTTGACATGGAGCTTAACACCGAAATCCCTGAATATACCCATAATTGTTAATGTGAAGTTGCAGGTTCTTACAGGAACAAAAAGAATCTTTTTCTACATATGAAAAGATAGCCATAAATGTAAAGAAATTTTTTTCTTAGATTCATTAAATGTCGGAGATCAAGTCAAATGAAATCCCAATTTTGGAAGCTTCAATAGATTGAGTTGGAAAAACCTTAAATACATCCAAGTCACAGTGGGTTCTAAGGTCAAACTCAATAAGCTTATAAATGGCTGAGTTGCTGATGCTCTCCTCACTCAACAAGCCATAAGATAAGGTCACTGTGAAAGAGCCCCTGTTTGTTAGTCTGTTGACCAAATCACCAACCCATCATAGCTTAAGTTGAAGACTTGAGTAGGTTCTAAAGGTCAAACTCAATAAGCCTATAAATGGCCGAGTTGCTGATGCACTCCTCACTTAACAAGCCATATGAAAAGGCCGTAGTGAAAGAGCCCCTGCTCATCAGTCCAATGATGATAGCTGTTCAATCTCAAATTAGATCCAGCTTAGAGATTACAAGCCACCAGAATCTAAGAGATCTTTCTACTTGATTGATAGGCCAATACAATCAGAAACTCTCAATTCAGAGCTATCTCAAATCAATCATTATATTACCTATAGGGTGATATTTTAATTTATTCTTAAATGATCTAATGAAGAACAAAGCACAGATATCTCTTCATCAAGTCTATCAAAGTAGAAAGCACAGGACTGAGAAAGAAATTCCATAGTTCATACAAAGCTAATGGTTGAACTAAAGGAATTTTGTGGTTATTCAGTTTGTTAAAGCACACATTGCTAGACTGATAACTTAGCATTGACCCTATATAAGCCAGGAGGCTGGGTCATCTATAGGCACCCTTCAATGAGTCCATCAAGGCAGCATGCACAAGACTTAGGGTATACATGCACTTTCTAACAAGTAAATGTGGACAAATCAAGTCAATCCTTTATCAAGTCCATCAAGCTTAAAGCTAGGATAAAAAAAATTACAAATCTCAAAATAAGTAGACCAATTCCTCCATCAAACCCAATCAAGCACAAAGCTAGGGTTGGAGGAAACTTAAATCTACAATGACATTAAAGAAAGAGATCTTCAGCAAAGTGATTGAAGCAGGGAGTAGATGTTGTAAAAAATCTATCCGATAAGTCAATTCAGATAAATTAGTCAATCATTTAACATGTCCTAAATAAGGCAGAATACTAATGACAAATCATATCAAAGCTCCATAAGCTATTAAGTAATGATCTAGTTACAGCCAAAGAGTCAACTAGTTTTCAAATGTGACTCTCTCCATGTGAATCACATATGTTGGGGGTATTTGTTGACACCACCTTCATAAGTCGAGTCAAGCCTAAGTCAAATTCGATGGACTTTGAGTGATGTGCAAATCGTGGGGCTCATGGGCGTCAAAATGGTGAAAAGACTTCGATCGATGAATGGACTTTGCCATAGCATTCAGAACATCAAAATTAATCAAAATATAAATATTGCATAATCTAAAGAGCAACCAATCAAGCGATCAAGCTATCAATGTGTCGACCCGCATATCAGAGTCGGGAAGCTATGATGATGTTCAAACAACCTCCATTCATGAAATTGATTACACCATTAGCTTAAAAATTTTGAAAACTACCAAATGATACTTTCCACACTCAATTTAGATGCGCAAATATTGATCCAAAGTGACAAATCAAGGTTGAAATAAACTAGACATCACCAAAATCAACCCAAATGATCTCTAATCGATGAATGGACTTCGCCATCATGTTTAGACATTTTAAATATGTGATTTTATTTGTGTGAAATTTATATTAAGGGTGATTAGACATTTTAAAAGTTAATAAAAACCCTAATTAACCCTAACCTAAATCCCTAAATCACCCAATTCCTATTCGACCGACCTAGTTTGATCCTAATCCCTTCTATTCATGCATGACCCGAGCCCTCTTTTGCTTGACCCAAATTGTTTGTCTCTCTCCCACAGCTGCATGAGGTTGGCGAGCTCCCCTCTTCCAATTTTCTGCTCTCACTCCCACGGCACTCCTGCTTCCCTTGTCATTTCTCCTTTTTCCTTCTTTCTTCTTTTCTTTCTCTTCTTTCAAACTAACTCTCCCTTCTTTCCACCTAAACCAAAGGTGAGCTTCCCTCTCTCTTCATTCCCCAGGTCTCATTTTCATCCCTTTTTCTTCTTCTCTTCTTCATCTCCTTTTCACCTTTCTTCAAACCCCAAAACTTTTCCACATAACCAAAACTCTTCTTCCTCTTCTCTTCTTCTTCCTTCTCCATTTTCTTCCACATTTTTTTAAAAAAACAAAATAGTCTTCCATTTTCTTAAAAGTTTTCAATTTTCATTTTGGTCAGGAACACCTTTTCCATTACCATTCCACAGATGAAAAATCAAATTTGGGTTCTTCTAGAAGCTACCATCAGTCATTGAGGGTTTCTGAGTCGACATTTATTTGATGCCACTCCCTATCTTGTCAAATTTTTATATAAAAAAATTTGAGGGAGAGTGGGGAAGAAAAAATGTAATCATTAGGAAAACACATAAACATGTAATATGAAAGTGCAAATTCCATTGATTAAGGTTAAAATAAATCAAACAGAAATATTATTCATAAAGGTTTAATTGTTTTTGAGAATTACTTGAATAAACTAATCATAATTCACTAAGATTCATACCAAGAACTAATAAAGCCTGGACATGAAGGAAGACATATTCTTGTGAAATAGTTAACAATTATTTAATATGAGTGATTCTCTTTTCTTTAAACTTCACAAAAAAAATTGAAACTTGAGAGGTGAAGACTTATAAGAGAAATTGAACAATTACTAAGATGTCGAAAAAATAAGAATCTTGATGAATAAATGATGTAAAGTGATCTAAGTGTTAATTTCAAATTGAAAACAAAGTGTGCAAGTGATTTGATAGCTTTTTATAAGCTTAAGTTACAACTCATGAATGTTGCCTTTAAAAGGATCACTTGAATCATATAGAGTTATATTTAAGCAAAGAATTATGATATATCTAAGTTCTAAGATTAGTGGTATTCAAATTTATAAAGGATTTATAATGTAATTCTAAACTTGGTGTATATAAAAATCCTTTAATAATCACTCAAGTTACATTAAGGTACATTGAATGAATCAATAAAAATCCATATAATTTGAATTATAGTTATGATAAACTTGTTATGAAAGAAAAAATGAATTCTTTTGGTTTAGAATAAAATTTGAAGTGACTAGTTGATAAAAAACTTGAAAGTTCTTTACAACTACATGCCAAAATATTTGAGAATTGAAAATTTTAACAAGCAATCCAAGTGAGTAATATTTTAAAATCTATGACATCTTATATGAATTTGCAACACATCATGCAATTAGTGAGTTAATTAAAGGCATTCTCAATATACCCATTTCTGACACTACAAATGCTTAAATTTAGTGTTAGAGGATCTAATGTTTAGTCTTGGTTTGGGTTGGGTTAACAAAACAAAATCTATTATAAAAATTTTAACTTAGTAAAATATATAAGCTAATTCCATCTTGTGACGATTTGATCTCTGTTGAGCTAAATAGAGTTAAATGATCTAAAGTTCTCAATATATTCAAATCCAATCTCGATGATGGCGAATAGTGATTTCAACTAGAGGGGGTACTTCCATCAAAATGTGATTCTAATCTCAAATCAAATATCAATCTAAAAACTATTTAAATGAAACTTAATCATTAAAATCTTAAAGCAAAAGTCAATCTATCCACCTTTCACAATTATTTATCGTGGGTGACAAATTAAGAAAACTCTAGCTCACAAAGGAGCCAATGTTACATCAAGTGTTCTGTTATGTTCACTCTCAATCAATCTCTCATAGGATGGCTATGTCCTCTAACTATGTGGCTTGGCTCCATAGATGATGCGTATGATCGAGTCCTCGATTAGGTGGTTTGGCGTGGGTTCCATTATATAAGATCTGGCATTCTTGTGCTCCCAATGGCTTTGCCCTTTGAGTTGTGAATCATAGGGTATACTTGATAGGGCAAAAAGCCCTTTATCAGCTAAGATGGACTTAAGATTATCTCCTTAGATAAACACCATCCCAGACCTATAAGGATTTCTTGGACGACGTAACCCATGTGTTGCTGATAAGAATCCTTTGGTCAGGTTGGGTCAACTACCTCCTTCGACTAGGTAGACTAAGGAGCACGATAGCCTGGGATGACAGAACCATGGGATCTAGATCAGACTCGTCATCATTACCCCAACCATCCGGTTTAATCTAAAATGATGAATTTCATAAATATATAGTAATTTTATGATGTTGTTATGCATATTGTGATCTAATGACTAGCCTTGAAAGTTCTTTGCATTGAGAGGTAATTAATTATGGCTTGTGTCTATAGGAAACACGGAACCAAATCTAAAGTCCTCACAAAATGAGGATGAAATCTATGTAGTGTCTTATCTATTCCCATCTACCTTAAATTGCACCAAAACTTTTAAATCATACTCTCTTCATCATTTGTAGAGGTAGGTGAGCAGAGTTCCAATAAATAAATAACCTAAATCAAAACTCTACTCATCTTGATGAAAAGTTTAATCAACCAATCATTAAATCTTAATTAAGTTAATCAAACAAATTAATCAGTCAAATCAATTAAATAAAGATCAAATTAAATTAAATAATTGCATAAAACCAAAAGAATGATCAATATATAAACTAAATAACTAAGTTTAAGAAATCAAACCCTTAATTGGAATTTAAATAAAATAACACATTAAACTTCAATTAAATCATAAGTTAATTGGAATACATTCACCAATCTACACCAAAATTAAATGAAATAATCAAATAAATGAATTTAAACAACATCAAAATGATATTAATCATATGAAATTAAAATCTTAAATTAAAACCCAAAAGAAAATAATTATATATCAATTTAAAGGATATTGAATTATCAAAATTTTATTAAATCAAAATATTTAATCCAAAATTAATCAATCAAAATAAATAAAATTAAACAAACTTAAACTTTATTAGATATCAATTTAAGGGATAATGAATTATCAAAATTTAATTAAATCAAAACATATAATCTAAAATTAATCAATCAAAATACATGAAGATTAAACAAACTCAAATTTTAAAATCTAAATCAAATCAAACAAACATTAATCAATCAAATAAATTACACAAATTCAAATGGGCTAATTAAGATACTTAAGTACCTTAGTTAGACTTTTAGGATGAAGATTTAAGAGTTAGGATGTAAAATAGGGTGAGTTCCATTCAAAAATAGATTTCATCCTACTCTTCATTTTTGAAAACCAAAACTTCACTTTAGCCAAATAAAAGTGAAATAAAAATAAAAAAATATATTATTAAATCTTTTGAATTGAAATCACCAAAAGGTAACATTTAAACAAATTCAAACTCCAAATTGAAACTTAAACTAAAGAAGCCTACTAAAGTCTTCTCACATAAGCCCTCTTTTCACACACTAGAATACTAGGTCATCGACCCTAGAATTAGGTTAGGTCGATGTGTTGATTGTATGGTTGATATTGTGTTTTATTTTGTGATGTAATATTTTAGACTAGATGTTAGGAATGTGGATCGTAGGTTGGAAGTTAGGATGCTGATAGTCTAACATTATTTTCTACAAGGGATTGTGCTTAATGGGTCATTGTAAAATAAAATATAAAAATTTTGCTTGCAGGTTGCTTATGACCCTAAGCATAATCCAAGTTAGGACAAGTGGGCTTGGTTAACCATGTGTAGGGTGCTAAGTCCAAATTATGAAATATAACTACTTGGGTTGTATGTATGTTTATTTAACCTTTATTTTATAGGTGTAGTTAGATTTACTTTCATATAAAATGTAATTTTATAATAGGAATTATGATTAGTGCTATGGGAGATTAGGATGAGCAATGGCAAGAAGGCTTAGTCCCTAGGGTGCCTTGTGATGCCTTGAAGTAAACTAGATTGAAAAGAGAAGGAGGACATGAAGAAGTGAAGATTGAAGACCCCTATAGCATGTATTCAATTTCAATTGTAATATTATTTTATAATTTTAGATTGTATAAGGGCAGCGTTAAGCTACCCATCTTTTTTCTTTTTTTGGGGTGTATGACGGTATCTGACCGCACCGACCTTTTATTCTTTTACGATAGTTTATAAAATTGCTTAATGTTGTGTTTAGATTGCACACTATAATTGCATGTTTTCCTAGTTTCTTCATTTTTGATGTTTGAATGTGGGGCCTAGATATGGTAGGCTCTTAGAATAAAATTAATTTTTATACCTCAACTAATTACTCATAACTAAAATTCTAAATAACTCATAACCTCACCATAAAGCCTAAGTTTTAAACAAGATAATTAAAGATTTAGCAAGCCCTTAGCTGAATGTTGTATGTCTCAGATCATTCATGCATATTCCTTCTTCCTTGAATAGGATCTCCATCCTTGCATAATAAAGGAATGCTTGACCTGTGAGGGCATCCCTTGTGGTAGAGAATACCATCTTCTCGTTGATTTAGCCAATAACCTTTTTCTTCATGCATTTAGGTATAAATAATGCCAAGCCTTTTTCTAAATGAAGTGTCAAAATAGAATAAAATTTGTAAATATTTTTCCATTTAGCATAAGTCATACATTTATACCACTCATTCTCTAGTCTCTTAGGGAGTGGGTTTAGGATTTTAGTTTCTTTCAAATTAAACAACTAGCCTAGCCATCTTGCAATTTCATAAGATGAGACTACATGGTTTTGAATTGTAAGAGGTGTTAGCTGGTGGCCATTCTAGGTGGTTGTAAGTCCAGAAGTTGGACGGTTTATCCTCTCTTATGGATGTAAACCATTATGTCCACTCTTCACTTAGATTTAGGATCCAGGT